>JBBBDQ010001330.1:1207500-1360000 GCA_037127315.1 Ascarosepion bandense | reverse complement strand
CCAGCGAAATTGTCCTGTTTCTTAATACTTTACTCAACTTCTGTAATGCTTCCTTCGCCATGCCAATTCGCCTTCGGATCTCTGTGTCGCACTTTTCGTCTTCGGTTATAACACTTCCCAGGTATTTGAAGTTTTGTAACTGCTTGATTTTAGTGTCCCTTACCTGTATTTGGCATTTTGGGCTGCTCTTTTTTGCTGATGACCATGCATTCGGTTTTCTTGCATTTCATTTGTAGCCCTTTCTTGTCACTCTCTTCAGCTACCTTCTGTAGGAGATCTTGTAGTTTCCTTTCCGTGTCTGCTATCAGCACTGTATCATCTGCGTACCTTATATTGTTCGAAATGTTGCCTCCGATGACGAATCCTATAGTCCGAATAATGTAAATACTGTAAATACTACCTCATCTCAGAAATATAGACAAATGTCAACAAAGATGAAGACAATAGTCCGAATAATGTAAATACTGTAAATACTACCTCATCTCAGAAATATAGACAAATGTCAACAAAGATGAAGACAATAGTCCGAATAATGTAAATACTGTAAATACTACCTCATCTCAGAAATATAGACAAATGTCAACAAAGATGAAGACAATAGTCCGAATAATGTAAATACTGTAAATACTACCTCATCTCAGAAATATAGACAAATGTCAACAAAGATGAAGACAATAGTCCGAATAATGTAAATACTGTAAATACTACCTCATCTCAGAAATATAGACAAATGTCAACAAAGATGAAGACAATAGTCCGAATAATGTAAATACTGTAAATACTACCTCATCTCAGAAATATAGACAAATGTCAACAAAGATGAAGACAATAGTCCGAATAATGTAAATACTGTAAATACTACCTCATCTCAGAAATATAGACAAATGTCAACAAAGATGAAGACAATAGTCCGAATAATGTAAATACTGTAAATACTACGTCATCTCAGAAATATAGACAAATGTCAACAAAGATGAAGACAATAGTCCGAATAATGTAAATACTGTAAATACTACCTCATCTCAGAAATATAGACAAATGTCAACAAAGATGAGGACAATAGTCCGAATAATGTAAATAATGTAAATACTACGTCATCTCAGAAATATAGACAAATGTCAACAAAGATGAAGACAATAGTCCGAATAATGTAAATACTGTAAATACTACCTCATCTCAGAAATATAGACAAATGTCAACAAAGATGAAGACAATAGTCCGAATAATGTAAATACTGTAAATACTACCTCATCTCAGAAATATAGACAAATGTCAACAAAGATGAAGACAATAGTCCGAATAATGTAAATACTGTAAATACTACCTCATCTCAGAAATATAGACAAATGTCAACAAAGATGAAGACAATAGTCCGAATAATGTAAATACTGTAAATACTACCTCATCTCAGAAATATAGACAAATGTCAACAAAGATGAAGACAATAGTCCGAATAATGTAAATACTGTAAATACTACGTCATCTCAGAAATATAGACAAATGTCAACAAAGATGAAGACAATAGTCCGAATAATGTAAATACTGTAAATACTACCTCATCTCAGAAATATAGACAAATGTCAACAAAGATGAGGACAATAGTCCGAATAATGTAAATAATGTAAATACTACCTCATCTAAGAAATATAAACAAATTCTACCTTGATATTTTCTTTCTTTTTTCTTTTTCACTGCCCCTGTCCACTTCTAAGTCCTTTATATTTCCTTATTTTTCCATCCTTTCTTTTTAATATTCTTTTTCTTTTTACTTTACTTTCATTCTTTCTTCATACCTATCTTTCTTTTTCTCCATTTTCCACTTTCTTTTATCGTATCTTTATTTTATATTTTTTTAATCAATTCACCCCAGGGAAGGCGGTAATGCCATCAGTACGCAGAGCGTTATACAGAATGAAAGTGAAAGAGAAGACTGAGAATAGGGGATTGAGGAAAGAAAAAATATGAACGGGATTCACACGATGGAAATTGACGTTGCTTTTAAATTTTTGAAGATTGTAGCTATCAGGGAAGCAAGTAAACGGAAGGGAGTTCCACAGGGAGTTAGAGAAAGGAAACTGATTCAATAGAAGTGGCGGTTGCATCTAGCTATGGAAACAGTAGGGCCGATATTGCCAATCTATTCGGGGTACCAGGGAAAAACTCTTCAGAACAATTTCCAAGGAAATATAGTACTGTTCAAAAGTATTAGGACAAAAACTATTTTATCTTTTATGAGGCATATTGACAGAAAATTAACAATTTAACAAAAGTAATTTTATTTGATTTACTCTGCAAATGTTTTAACAAGAAAAAATACTTGTTACAAAATAAATTTAATATTTAGTATAATAGCCTTTTGTTTTGATCACAGCCATCATTCTCTCAGGCATTGATATCACGAGCTTCTTCAATGTATCTAATGGTATCTCCTGCCAAAGCAGATTGTGTTTGTTCTTAAAGTGTGTCTTGCGAAGTAACATATATGTGTGTGTGTGTGTGTGTGTGAGTGTGTGTGTGTTCATTGTCTATCTATATATCTATCTATTTAATTCAGTCTGTTCATATCTATCTATCTATCTATCTATCTATCTATCTTCATACATGCTAATCTCTCTCTCTCTCTCTCTCTCTATCTTAGACTGTTTATATATCTATCTCTAACTCACCATCTATCTATCTATCTATCTATCTATCTATCTTCATACATCCTAATCTCTCTCTATCTAACTCAGTCTGTTCATATCTATCTATCTATCTATCTATCTATCTATCTATCTATCTGGACACTAAAATCAAGCAGGTACAAAAATAGTTCTTGTCCTAATACTTTTGTCCATTACTGTAGCTGTAGAGAAGAGAGAAGGAAAGCACGTCACACTGGTGAGAAAGTTACTAAAGTCATGACGCCTGGTCAGGATCAATTACATTACACATCCTTCTTTGGATATGATAACAGTATTCGATGCACGAACGAATGGTAGATGTACAAAATGAACTCTAACGAGAAAATGTTCTGACACAACACAGTGAACCAACTTTCCATGCAGTAGATGCAATTATTGATTCGATATAATTGCAACGCTTCATGTCTGTGAAAAAAATGAGGCCAAGACGGCGTAGTGTGTTGCTCTCCTGGAGCCTAACATCTGCTATGCTGATCAGTCAGTCAGTTAAGTACCATACGTGATACACACTTTAGGTGATCATGTCTCGAAAGAGACATGACTGATTGGGCAGAAGATTATCCCGTAGTAGGTTGCCATTGCTTTCTGTGGTAGACGGGTTGTCAGCCAAGGCAGTAGAACCCAATCTGTTCTGTTATTTAACTCATAGCTGGAGGGAGAAGAGATAGATTTTATTAGATTATTATATTAAGTATAATTAGTGGGAGATCAGTTTATTATTTCATAACAATAGAAAATCGATCCCCAACTTAATGCCAAGTACAAATTTTAATTATGTTTCCAATTATTATATTCAGTCAGTCATTTAAGTGCCATACGTGATACACGCTTGGGCGATCATGTCTCGAAAGACATGACTGACTGACTGGGCAGAAGACTATCCCGCAGTAGGTTACCATTGCTTTCTGCGGTAGACTGGTTGCTAAAGGCTAAAGAACTCAATCTTTCCTATTATTTAACCCATAACTTGAGAAAAGGGATAGAATAATACTTTTCCCAAGGGTATTTGCGCGTAAGTGTATGCAAGGAATTAAACTGGAATTCGAACTCGGCACCTCGAGTTGTCGTTCCGAGTTGATATCCACTGCACCAGAACGCACTTCCTGCACCACAGCATGCTGACAGCAGGCTGAAATGAAAGTAGTTTTCCTTTGGGGGCGTTACATTTCAAAATCCACTTCTTGCCCCATTTAACCATTGACTTCTACTTTAATTTTCTATAATAATTTATTTCTTTTACTTTTTCTTACCTTTCTTTTCCTTCTCTCTTTATTTCTCATCTTTCTTGTTTACTTTTTCCTTTATTTCATTGTTTCTTCTTTATTTTTTATATTTGTCTTTTACTTTTCGTTCTTTTTAACTTTCTTTTCATTCCCTCTTTTTTATATCATCTTATTTAAAATATTTCTTTTGATTTCATTCTTTCCTTCACTTCGTAAAAGCCTGTTTTCCTTCGTTTCTGTTTTTGACTTTCGTTTCTTATTTCGTCCCTTTTTTTCGGTGGGGGAGGGGCGCTTCTTTCTTTTTTTTTTTTAATTCATAGAAAGCGTCAAACGAGGTTTTTTGGTTTTCAATTTTACGTCTCAATTTTTCAAAACATTTTTTCTTTTCATCTTTCTTTTGTCAATCTTTTTTCTCCCCTTTTTTTTATTTTTTCCAATTTTTCTTTTTTCTTTTCTAGTAAGTTTTCATTCCTTCCCCTATTTTCTTTTCACTTTTTTTTTCCTGTTTTTCTTTCCTTTAATTCTTTGATTCTGATTCATTCTAACTCCTTTTTTCAAAGTCAGTTCCTTTTCGCCTTTTTAATGTTTTGTTTACCTCGTCATATTCAATTCTGGTTTGCTTCGCAAAATCACGAATGATGACAACGCCATTAATACAATCACGAACATCTTTTCTTAATAATCTAAACCAAAGCAAGACAGTAAAAGCTACTTTAATGCAAGAGGGTTACAGAAAATGAAAGAAACAGAGAGGACATTCAATAAACAGGGTCCGAATAGACAGAAGACGACGAATCACATTGCATTTATTTGTATTTTTTTTAAATATCAGGAAAGTTAAGAATCCAGAAGAAAGTTTCAAAAGTAAGGAGTGCAAGAGAAGAAATGATTAGCATAAAACCTGCGGTTACTAAACTGCATTTTTAATCACTTAGAGCCAAGATTGAATTCCAGTTGAATTCACTGCATTCTCTTGAGAAATGTATGAATTCATCTCTTTGTCTTCCAGCTATGGGTTGAATAGCAGAGCAGATTGAATTCTATAGCCGTGGTTG
The DNA here is from genome assembly GCA_037127315.1 of Ascarosepion bandense. Lineage (NCBI taxonomy): Eukaryota > Metazoa > Mollusca > Cephalopoda > Sepiida > Sepiidae > Ascarosepion > Ascarosepion bandense. The sequence goes on along the minus strand of JBBBDQ010001330.1, from coordinate 1,355,038 downwards.
GCAACCAGTCTACCGCAGAAAAAATGGCAGCCTACTACGGGAAAATCATCCGCTTAGTCAATCATGAACCGAAAGAGACATGATGGCCCAAACATGTATCACGTATGACTCTTAACTGACTGGTGGCTGAAGTAGTTGTGTGTTTTTCACTCGTAACAAAACATATTAAAAGTCAACAGTTCAAATACATTTGAATGATATGGAGAATAAGAAGAGAGAAACGATTTAAGGACAATAATTTCAAAGAGATAGGACATGATGAATAACATTGTATTTCAACTTTTGAATATCGTTGTTGACAGGAAAGTCAGAAGTCGAAAGTTTAAATATATTTAAATTATTCGAAAAATTGTTCTCATTTTTGGCTGTTATAATTTCGATCATATACTCTCCGACCATCATACGGCGTCACTTTTTGGCTGATACCGAATATCTTACACGCTTATTATTAGTAGTTGCTTATCGGATATCAATATCAAAAGTAGAAACCTCAGATCCAGTTTATTCTGTTCTTTCTGCAATAGTCAGCATGTAAATAATACAATGAAGTCAATGTATAATGAGAGATATTTTTCTTTTATGTGCCATGCCCCTTCAGTTTGTGCAAATCCAGTAAACTAACCTCCATAGCCAGTGGCGCACACTTGCCGACCTAATAGACGTGGCAGTATCACAAGTTGCATTTAACCATTCAGAGGACGCATAAGGAAAAAAAAAAGGTTTGGAATATTTAACACTCACATGGGAAATCGAAGACAAAGAGAAACCGTAAAAATTACCGATAATTCGATCTGACAAATTTTTAGGAAAAAATCCCACGCTGGCAAAGAGGGGTCACGAAGGAAAAAGTCTTGCTTCGAGTATCAAAAGACGGTAAATAGTTGAGAGTCATTACTACTCACGGCTTTAATAAATATGGTGCAACAGAAGATTCTGCAGTACGCTTAATGTAAATATTTCTCAAAGGAATTTAGGAATCTAAATAAAAGTTATGGATCTTAAAATAATTTTATTCATTGACTACAACTCTCTTCATTTCGTTTTTAATGACATAAGGTTGGGTCATTATACCGATCCAGGATGTTTTTTCCGCCTGAATCCATCCTGCATATATACAAGTCAACCATCCGTCCGTGCATGGAGTACTGCTGCCATTTATGGTCAGGCGCCCCTGCCGTTCACCTATGTGTTCTCGACAGGCTCCAAAGGAGAGTCTGTAATGTGATAGGTACTGACTTGGCGGCTCGACTGCAGCCACTTCCCCACCGACGAAATGTGGCCTCCCTTTGTCTGTTCTATAAATACTTTCATAGCTTCTGCTCGACGAACTTAAGTCACTGGTGCCTCCTCAACAGGTGTTTACTCGTGCAACCAGATTGGCAACTGGGTCCCACCCATTCACAGTTAGGTTAGCCAAATGCAGACGACAATTCTACTACTGCAGCTTCTTCTCTCGTACTTCCCGCCTGTGGAACTCTCTCCCATATTCTTGCTTTCCTGATGACTACAACCTCCAAGAATTTAAATGCAATGTCAATACTCATCTATTAACCACCGGATTCTAGCTCTCTCCCCACCCCGTATATCCTTCCCTTTCCCTCCACCTATGCAACTGTCATCACACCTGCATTCTCATCTTTCTATTGCTCTTTTCTAACTGGTCTGTACTCCTCACTCTCTTCTAATTAATCTTTTTACAGTTATGTAGCCCCCTGCACATCAGTGGCATTTCCGCCTTGCTCGGGGTGAAATGATTAAAAAAAAAAAATTAGATAAGTCCGTAAAACATTTTTTTCTAATCTAAAATTGATTGATTGTTTTAACGGTTTATCAACTCTTTATAGGTTGCTGAAACATATTCATACATTGCAAACATAATTCTATTTAGGATTAAATATTGCATTTTTGTTACAATAACTGATATTAGTAATTAACCCCATAAATTGGGGTAACAATGCCATTCCCAAAGATGTGTGTAAGTAAGTGCAACGAACCCGACTGTTATTTGAACTTGGCTCTCCAATTTCTCATTCGCTATCCATTACACCACTCGAGATCTATTCTAATTTACACAACTCCGTATCGTCTCCGTTTGGAGGTAGGGTGGCCCAAGTAAGAAAGAAAGGAATGAGGAGTTGGGCATGTGGCTATGGGAATTACTTTACTATATATATATATATATATATATATATATATATATATATATATATAAGTAAAGAATACCTAGTGAGCCAGACTGACCTAGTGAGCCAGACTGACCTACCTAGATTTTACCTAAACGGATCGTTTAGGTGAAACCTAGGGAGATATGTCTGGCTCACTAGGTATTCTTTACTTATTCCACTCTACCTAAATATTGACCGCTTTTTTGTTGGTTGATTACTCGTGTCGGGGTTTTTTCTTTGGGCTCCGTGCTGATTCGGTCCGAACCTTTTTGACTGATATTCAAGTACTTAGCTCTTTCGTTTTTTAAAACCGTTTTTTCCATTCTTCGTAGATTCGTGGAAGGTTTTTCAACACGGGTATAGTTATAATATCATTCATATATATATATATATATATTGTCATCCGCAGACAGATCCGTATCACAGCTCATCAGTACGGTTAGACTCCGATTGCTTTTTTACCCAGGATTGAAACCCGACCGAAATGGCGTCACAGAAAGAGGGAGGGAGGGAGGGAAAGAGAGAGAGAGAGAGAGAGAGAGAGAGAGAGAGAGAGTGTGTGTGTGTGTGTGTGTGTGTGTATGTGTGTGGCACACGTTATGATTATATTTTTCTGTTTCCATGTCTCATTTTCCTTCTCCCTCCTTCTGTCTCTTTCTCTCTCTCTCTCTATATATATATATATATGTATGTAGATATGTATTATTTATTTAGAATTTATAACATAAATATGTTATAATATGACGATAAAAGTAGCTATTTTGTTTCTACACTACTTGTGTCTTATCAAGTGATGAGGTTTATTTCAAGTTGAAGAGTTATATATATATATATATTCTGTTTTATGTTTCTTTCTCCTTCTCCCTTCTTCTCTATATATTATACCCCCATACAACTATATGTTTGCGTGTGTATACATGAATTTATATAAGTGTAGGCGGTACCGCAGAAAAGTTCGGGAAACATAAACCGCTAATTTGTCCGCGAAATGCAAAATACTAAAAACAAATGAGTTCTGTGCTTTTGAATAATGTGCACATTTCTCATCGAGACAAGGAAACGCCAAACAAAATGAACAGATTAACAAATTTCATCGTTCCGTTCGAATTTGCGGTTAGCACTTAGTATGCTGGGGATGTGCGTTGTGGTACAGTGGATATCGGCTCGGAACGAGAAGCCGGGGATCCGAGTTCGAATTCCAGTTGAATCCATTGTATTTACTTACGCGCAAATACCCTTGGGAAAGATATAAATTCGTCTCTTCCTTCCAGTTAGCAGGACAGTTTGATTTCTTTCGAGACATGTTCGCCCAAGCGTGTTTCACATATGGCTATGGCACTTAACTGACTGACTGAATATAATATTTGGAAACATAATTAAAAAACTGTTACTGGGTATAAAGTGGGGGATCAGTTTTATATTGTATGAAGTAATAAACTGATCCCCCACTATTATACTTAATATAATAAGGTAATATAATCTATATCTTCTCCCTCCAGTTATGGTTTTAATAATAGGACAGATTGGGTTCTATAGCCTTGGCTTGGCAACAAGTCTACCGCAGAAAGCAATGGCAACCTACTGCGGGAATAATCTTCTGCCCAGTCAGTCATGTCTCTTTCGAGACATGATCGCCCAAGCGTGTATCACGTATGGCACTTAACTGACTGACTTAGTATACTACCATTTTTTTTTTTTTTTGTCGTCTTCTTACTAATCCTACTGAATGTTTAATAAAATTACTTTGGGAAATGTGGTTCGTTGCAAAAGTGTTAATTACCCACACTCTTCTACCACAGCCATCACAGAATGCGACACTTTTTCTTATCTGGCGATGGGACAGAGCACAAGGAGAAGTGGTTTCACGCCTTTAAGCAGAGTAATAGAGTAACGTGAATACAAATTGCTCCTCTGATCTTGCTGGCACAGCCTAGTGGCAGAGGAACTGACCTGTGACATTTAATAACCCCCAAATCAATCCAGTAACTTTTCAGTATCTCAGAGGCCACCCTGAGTTTTTTACAGTCGTATCCCCCAATGAGGCTTCTGGCCTAGAAGGTATATTGGAACTCAAGATCACATCAGATCACGAGTTGATCTCGATTAAACGCTAAAGATCCTGAAAAAATGTTTGGTTGAGTTTACCTGAATTCTTGTGCAATACATAATCCTTATAAGAACCAGATCATACCAAAAATTGAATATTTTTGTCATATCTAGGCTGCTTCTGCCGAATCTTTATTTTCCATCTTTTATGTGCCGAGTTCCTTCAAAACTAAGGTGACCATAGCTCTCCACATCTTCCTATTCCTTTGTAGCTCAATATTTTTTGTCTTGGTATTTCTCTAAAAACCTTAATCTGGGATCCATTTCTTTAAGCCCATCAAATCTTTTTTTAATCATTTCACCCCAAGGAAGGCATTTCACTGCCACTATTGCGCAGGGGGTTACATAGAGGAAAGTGATGACAAAGAGTGGTTAGTTATAGGAAATGTCGGAAGGAGGGCGATAGACGGATGAGGATATCGAGGATGGGGGTTGGGTAGATGGGAAGTGTGTTTGAGAGAATGGATGCGAGTTAGTGTGATAAGATAAGATTGATCTTACATTTAAATTCCTGGATATTGTAGCTGTCAGGCGAAGCAAGTATATGAAAGGGAATTCCACAGGCGGGAAGTGCGAGAAAAGAAGCTGTTAGAGTAGAAATTGCGGTTACATTTTATCTGTTTCACTGTAAAAAAAAGTGGGACCTAGTTGCTAATCTAGTATCTCGTGCAAATTCATACCTAGGGGCAGAAGTGATCTAAGTTCATCGGAGCAGAAGCCGTGAAAGTATTATAGAAAAGGCACAGGGAAGCCACATCACGCCGCTGAGAGAGTGCTGCAGCCGGGCTGCCAAGTGGGTATCGATCACATTACAGATTCTCCGTTGTATTTTGTCAAGAACCCCGAGGAGAATAGCAGGGGCACCCGACCAGATGTGGCAGCAGTATTCAATACACGGGCGGATGGAATATGCCATGCGTTGTTTTTCCCTACCTCACTTTCACTCAGTCAGTCTTGCGAGTATCCTCTGTGCGTCCTTGCAACAACCTAATTTAGTATTCACTACCTTGAAAGGCTCTTGAACCCTGTATTAGATGAACGATAAAAAATAAAAATAATTTGAACTACATTTAGATTCAGTTTACTTTTCACTTACTCATTATGATCGATTGGATCCTGATCAATCTCCATTTCTATCTTTTCCTCGATTTACCTCAAGTAAGATAATAAAGCCACTAAGACACAAGGGGGATTTACATAATATAAGAAAAGAAAGTATTATTAAAGAGTGAGAACTATAAAAGAACAGAAATTACGAAAGGAGAAGATATTACTTAGACATAGCAAGAGAAGAAGAAGAAGAAGAAGAGAGAGAGAGAGAGACAGCGAGAAAGAGAAAGACAGCGACAAATAAAGTGAAAAAGGAGGGAGAAATAGAGTGACAAATAAACTAAGAGAGAGAGAGTGACAAATAAGTGAGGGTGATTAAGAAAGTGAGAAACAGCGCTAGGAGAGAGGGGTGAAGAGAGAGAAAGAGTGTGACAACGAGAGGGTGTGTGAGTGCGAAAGAGAGAGTGAGACAGATTAAAATGAAAGTGTTCAGAGAATTTATCACTGGAAAAAATATTCTTAAATTAGGTAAAAGTAAAAGCTGAAATAAAGAGACAAAGCTTGCGCCGCGTTGGGTTCGGATCTAGTTGCTAACCTTGTGGCTCGAATAAATTTATATATATATATATATATTAATCATATCGACCCAGGCAAGGCAGTTTACTGCCACTGGTGTGGAAGGGGTTACATAGGAGGAAAGTTATGAGAAAGAGTGACAGGTTATAGTGGGTGTCAGGAAGTGAGTAAGAGAAGGATGAGAATACTGATGAGAGTGGGGTGGACGGAGAAAAGAGCATGAGAGAGAGGATGCAGGTTAGTGAGATAGGAGATGACTATTGACTTTACATTTAAATTCTTGGAGATTGTAGCTGCCGAGGATGCAAGTAAACGGAAGGGAATTTCACAGGCGTGAAGTGCGAGAAAAGAAGCTGTTGGAGTAGAATTTGCGTTTACATTTTATTGGTTTCACAGTAAAAGGGTGGGATCTAGTTGCTAACCTTGTGGCTCGAATAAATTTATACATAGGAGCAGAAGCTATGAAAGTATTTGTAGAAGGGACACAGGGAAGCCATATTGCGCCGGTTTGAAAGTGACTGTATCTGAGCTGCCAAGTCGGGATCATATATATATATATATATATATATATATATATATATCCAGGTGAAGAGAACCAGTAGTTTACGATTCCGAGTTCTCTGTCATTTACTTTTTTTTAAAAAGTGCTCAATGCAACAAATAGAGCATAATATAATTAAATTTGTTTTTTTTTTCATTTAATATTGATATAGTTTACATTACAATGTTAGTTTATTGTTGTGAAAATTCACATACACACATACACACACACATATACATATATATAATTTTTTCTAAACATATACTGTGAAATATAAGAGACAATGAATGTCTATTATGTAAAGTTTAATCATGAGCCGTTCTAAACATCGTATTTTGGCTTTAATTTTAGATGAAAATAAAGACAAAAATTCTTCAACATTTGGATAATTTTTTATTAAGTTGGTTCTAAGCTTTCGACTCACATGAGCCATCTTCAGATGTTGGAGAATTTTTGTCTTTATTTTCACCTGAAATTAAAGCCAAAATACGACGTTTAGAACGGCGCATGATTAAAAACAGACATTCATTGTCTCTTATATTTAATTTAAGAGTATATGTTTAGAAAATTATCTGCTGCCTCGATACACTATATATATATATATATATATATATATATATATATATATATATATATATATATATCAGTGATTCAGGTGAAAAAACCAAGAGTTTTAGAATTCCGAGTTTTCCAGCATTTACTTTTTTTTTTTTAATGTGCTGAATACGACAAATATTGTATTGTGTACGTATTATGAACACTCTTCCCATAAAAATATAACAAATTTAAAGAATATTTATTTCTGTCTGTCTCTCTGTAAATATATTGGATTTTTTCATTGAATAACTTGTTGTGTCTCGTTGTCGTCGAATGTCAGTAATCGCAGCTGTAGTAGTGGTATACCAGCAACAGTTGTGCCTCCCCTGATTGATCCGATCTTTGAGAAGATGGGGGAAAAGAGGTCTCAGCAGTAGTAGTAGTAGTAGCGGCCTTTGTCAGTGATTGTGTCGCTGCAGTTGTAACGCTGCTAGCCAGTATGTAGTAGTTGGATTCTCGTTTCTTCCGCAACCGGTCGTTATTTAAAAGGTTGTGGTCTGGTAGGTGGAGTCTTCTTAGCACTGAGCATATAGGGTTCGACTTCCTTGTCTGCTTTTTGTACAGACAGAAATAAACAAAGACAGTAGAATGTGCAATAATTAATAAGTCTAGGTTTTTAAGCGCAACTAAAGTGAACCCATTTTTGTTACAATTTGCGAAAGCAATACTTGTTTGTATCGAATTTTACTTTCTTCGTTTGAAATCCTTTGTTTAAAACAACCATATTATAACGGATGCGCGTTGTGGGGTAGTGGATATCGGCGAGCCGAGTTCGAATTCCAGTTGAATTCATTGCATTCACTTACGCGCAAATACCCTTGGGAAAGGTACTAATCCGTTTCTTCCCTCCTGTTATGGGATAAATAACAAGGCAGATTGGGTTCTATAGCCTTGGCTGGCAACCAATCTACCACAGAAAGCAATGGCAACCTACTGCGGGATAATCATATGCCCAGTCAGTCATGTCTCTTTCAAGACATGATCGCCTAAGCGTGTATCACGTATGGCACTTAACTGACTGATATTATATTGAGAAAGGTGCTGGAAATTTGAAAAGATTGCTAAACCTCAAATTCTAGGAATAAAATGCACATTTCTTTGCCTTAATTTCTTTGTTTAGGCAAATCACAGTATGGACCTGAAAATATAAACGAGTGTATTGAGCTTTGCGTAGATCTTTTAAAATTTAAAATATATATACGTAGGTAACGGTCATGCTAATTATTATTAGAGCACTGGGAACAGTTTTTTTTAAGTCCAAGTAAAAAAAACTGGAGCAATCATATTTTTAATTTTTTTTTTTTTTTGTAGAACAGACTTTTCAGGTCAAAGGTCAATCGTTATATATCCGATTCATCTTCTTAACCTTCAGTTCTTTCTACTTCCTCTTATATTCATATCACGCACCTCATTCTGTAACGCTCTACCTTGAGTGGCTCATAAGCTTTTTTATTGGGTGAACTTTAATGCAAAATTAACCTGAGAGTTTTTTACCATTTCACCTCCAGCAAGGAGATTATGCAACTAAGATGCAACTGGGAGTGAAAAATAAATAAATAAATAAATTAAAAAAAAGTCAGTGAATAAAAAGGAAAAATAAAAGAACAGAGTTCAGAATTGTAGACGATGACAATTGATATTACATTTCATCTTTGAAGATTGTAGTTGACAGGGGAGAAAGAATCCGGAAGGGAGTTCCACAAACGAAAAAGTAGAAAAAAAAGGAAACATTAGAATAGAACTTTTGGTTACATATAGCCATTTCAACAGAAAAAGAGACGAATACCGAAGTGTACTCGAACATTAAATATGGTTGTTTGCATGGCCGTATCTGACTACCGGGCCCACCAGGCACGGGTCCGGGCCGATCCGTGCAATCATAGTGAAAATCCGGGCAAGGAAAAATGTCTTCGTCAGAAATCAAACTAAACAATTCACGAAGAAAGAAAGAAAGAAAGAAATAAAGAAAAACGAAGAAAACATCCGAATGAACGCAGTAAAAATCTGTTTGTTTATTTATTAATTTTGGGAGAAAAGATTGGTTATACTCAGAAAGTCCGAACCCGATTTCCTGCTTTCGTTCACGTTCTGTGCCTAATTTCCATTGGATTAGCCGAAAAAATCCTCAAAAATCATAGTTTCTGAAAACGGATGACACTGATGACGTCATGACATTGTCAACTAATAAATCTGGGCAATTTTCTCTGTGCCCGGTGTTTTTGTTATTTTTTTTTTTTTTTAGCATCAGCTACGGCCCTGGTTGGTTGTTTTGGTTTAGCGGCATATCAACCCGTATAGTTTATTTAATGCCGAAATGAAAATAGGAGGTCGATCCAGGGCATGACGGTAAACTGCATCCGGCAGCAAAACCTCTGATTGGAAGGTCGTAAGAAGCATTGAACCACCTCTTAATTGTTGTTGTTTCCAGGTCCACCCTGACTCGGAGTGGTAGCAACTTCTTAGGGCCCCAATTATGGGTAAATAGTTAACCACCAAACTGGGGTCAAAACACTATGAAAGTATAAAAATAGACTTTTCAAAGGAAAGATATTACCAACGATACATTTTTTAAGAAATAATTATCATAACAAATTTTTGAAAGAAAAAAATTATTCTCAGCAAAACATTTTTGAATATAAAACTAGAAGACATTTTCAGTTTTCTAAAATAAAAAAGAATAAAAACAAAAAATTTTAATTCAAATCTGACTAAATCAACTTTTTCACTATAACCAAACATTTAAAAAATACATTAAAACCCCATCTTTTTAGCATTAAATAACCCACAGAGGTTGATATACCGTTAAATAAAATTAAAACTCAAACTCAAAATACGAAAACAAAATTTACAATTATTTCAAGAGAATGACAAAGTTCTATGTTTAAATTTTAATTACTTAACTGCATTTTTAAAGCAAATAATCTTAATAAAATCAGATGAAGCAAGCAAACTTAGTAAATCATAGCAAATTGCATTTTGCTTTCAACTTTTTAATTTTTTTTTTTCCTCGGGTTGAAACTGGGCACAACACAGATAAAACATGATTTCCCGCTCATCGAAAACTCCAATCTCCCAATCAGAAAATTTAACGCCGGATGAAGTTTATCCTAAAGTTCAGCCCCCCCACCCGCCTTCCGTCCCAAGGAGATTAGCTATTACTTAAACTTTCACGTCAAGTCACCGATTACTCAGTTAGTTAAGTGCCATACGTGATACACGCTTGGGCAATCATGTCTCAAAAAAGACATAACTAAGTAGGCAGAAAATTTTTCCGAAGTAGACTGACATTACATTCTACGATAGACTGGTTGCCAACCAAGGCAATAGCAACCAATCTATTATTTCCTATTTTCATCTGTTCCTCTTACCTTCATTCATTCAGCCAGTTAAGTGCCATGCGTGATACACGCTTTGGGCGATCATGTCTACGGTAAACTGATTGTCATCCAATGCTATAGACTCTAATCTGTCTTGTTTTCGATATATATACATTTACTTATTTATAAGATGGAGCTTATTTCGGAGAAGATTAAATGTCGAATTGACATGTATTGAAAATTTATGTTTTTTTATAGCACAAGTACCAATAACTTTTTGTAAGACCCCGTATGTATGGTAGTTTTCTAAACATAGCTTAAATGTGGCACAAGGCCGAAAGTATGGGACACGCAGTGAGGATCAAGCTCATTACTCAATTGTAATGATTCTAGCGAGACAAGCTTGCTAAACATTATATCACTTCAAAGTGCCCAAAATCCCGTATATATGTATGTATTTGCGTGTCTGTGTGTATTTTCGAACTATTATATTTACAAAAATGAATAAATAAAAAAGTTATGTCATTAATTTTAATAAAATGTTACCATTCATGACATACATTCTTCGAATGCTTCGAGATGAGTCGTCGTCAATGATATTCTCTTGGTTTTATTAGTTTTCCTTTTTTCAACATCAAATTCGTCCTGCGCCAGTTTTGAATATCAGTCACTTTCCTCGAAGTAAGCCCGCTTATCCTCTCTATATTAATAAAAGCCGTTTATATATATATTTATTTGTGTGTATTTAGGCAGCAAATTCTCTTTCAGACATGTCAAATTAAATAAATTGCAAACATTGTGTCTGCTTATTTTTAATAAAAACCTTTCAAACTCACGGATAATCTTGCGCGTATTATAACTGAAAGATATCACAAATGAGCTGTAACGTTGGCAGATGTTATTATCATTCATTTCTCAATGTTCCCAAGTACTTTCAATCTGCTTCCGAGATCATCATCTTCAGGGCTTTGAATTGTGGTAACAAAAAAATAAAAATAAAAACAAAAATAACCGCAAAATTGTGTTGCTAAAAATTACTGTAAATTTTATTCTTACTTCAAATATTTGAAGCAAGAAGAATATATATATATATATATATATATATATATATATATATATATATATATATATTAGTCATCCCAATACGAGCCTGTTTCGGTGAATCATCAGTGTGGTTAGACATACTCCCTAAGCCATAGGCGATAGAATTTGAGAACGAAAATTCTAACATGTTCTATATAAGCAGTGTATACACTGCTTATAAGAACATGTAGGATGTGCGTTGTGGTACAGTGGATATCGGCTCGGAACGAGAAACCGGGGAGCCAAGTTCGAATTCTAGTTGAATCCATTGTATTCACTTATGCGCAAATACCCCTGGGAAAGGTATTAATCCGTCTCTTCCCTCCAGTTATGGGTTAAATAGCAGGACAGATTGGATTCTATAGCCTTGGTCGGCAACCAGTCTACGGGATAATCTTCTGCCCAGTCAGTCATGTCTCTTTCGAGACATGATCGCCCAAGCGTGTATCACGTATGGCACTTAACTGACTGATACACACGCCAGTCACCAAAAGAATTAATTCCTGAAGAACAATGCATATATTGCAGAAGTGGAAACTGTTTCTAAAATTTTCTTCTCTAGAGAACTCAGTCGTAATCAGAGTTCTCTTCTGTCACGCTGATAGAGAGAGAGAGAGAAAGAGAAAGAGAGAGAGAGAATTGTGAAGCGGCATCGGCTTGTTCATTGTCTTTACTATCAGTTAATAAACTTTACTGCCACTTACGAAAGCTATTGCCGTGTTTACTCTTTAACAGTGCTTTATTATTTTATTTGTTGCAATAATTATGTCGTCGAGTAGTGAATATATATAATTATCATCGCTCATTCAATGAAATGAATTAGAGCGCTCTAGCTATTGGGCGCGTATAATGATATGCGCTAAAAAGTCTGCCTACTTCCACCGAACAACCATAGCCCAGGGGTAGAGTCGCCGACTGACGCCATTTCGGTCGGGTTTCAATACTGGGTAAAAACGCAATCGGAGTCTAACCGTACTGATGAGCTGTGATACGGCGAAACAGATCTGTCTGCGGATGACAATAATTATATATATATATATATATCATAACCATTGCAATCACAGTTAATTTATAATTGTAGCATAATACTAGCAATAGTAGGAGTAGTTATTACTAGTTAGTACTAGTAACAATAGTAGATGTAGTTTGCTGGGGTGTACAGCGGGATTTGCGTTGTGGTGCATTGAGAAATCGGAAAGCCGAGTTCGAATTTCAGTGTAATTTGTTGAAATCACTTACGCGCAAATAATTTTGGGAAAGCTATGAATCCATCTCTTCTCCCTCCGCCTATGGGTTGAATAAAAGGACAGATTCGATTTTATAGCCTTGGTTGGTAACCAGTCTACTGCTGAATGAAATGACAACATACCGCAGGAAAATCTTTTGAGCGGTCTCTTTCAACATGCATTGAGCCAGCATATAAGAGTTGATTTCTAAGTACCGCTTAGATGTGGCCCAAGGCCGAAATTATGGGGTACCCATTGAGGATTGAACTCACTACACACTATTCACTTGTAATATGTCTAGCGAGACAAGCTTGCTAAACATTACACCACGTCGAGGTACCCAAGCCAGCATTTAAGTATATTTACCCTACTTAACGTGTGGAGGCCCGGACGCGTACGGGCGGGCTAGGGTACAAAAATTCTCCAGTCTCTGCAACCGCTGATCGCGCTGGCCCCGGTGACGAGCACCTGGTACACCCCTCTGATGCAATGGGGTGACGCGGCCCCAGGACACTCTTCCCCGGGACCGGACATTTCACAGTATAATTTTTCTCAATTACATATCTGTCCTCGGATAGAACTATAACAGAGCCGCACTCTGTCTTCAAGGACAGAGATGCAACTGAGAGATGAATTAAGGTTCCCACCCGACACTAAATGTGTCAGGTAAGTACTGAGTCAGCATGTAAGAGTAGGTTCATAAGATTAACATGAGGCTAAATATCTCAGGTCGATGCACAGTCTACAACATTGCGGAGTAAGCGAATGCTCGATATACGGGGTCTGATTAAAAAGTATCGGAAACATTCAACATATCAATGGGGCTAAAGTACGCGGAGCGGAGCCACTTGGCAAAAATTGACCATGAACTCTGTTGCGTATGCAATATTCTTACTCGTTTCCATAATGAGATTCACGTTGCATTCTCAGAACGCGAGATTTGCTGTTTTTGTTTTTTGCTTTTCGTAAATCTAATTTCGCCGTTACACATTTGAACATACTTACAACACACTAGTATTTCGTTATAATGGGGCCTCACATTAGTGAGGGGATCGGTATGCAAGTGAAACTGTTGAGAGGAAGGCCCCGAAACGGTGCACATTCTCTCTTAAGGACCCACATTTAAATATAAATTCGAGAGGAAGACATTATGAGAAATTGGTGGAAATTTCATTGGCATGAGGAGCATTACACATTCTGCTCGCTTCAGGTGAGATTCAATTACTTTCCAGTAATTTTCTTCTTTTATAACAGTACTTGTTAGGGAAGCGTGTAGTGTGTCGTCGTCTCACGGAGATTCCATTACTGACCATGGTTCGTGCAGCAGGTTTTGGCCAAGCAAAATATTCTCCAGGTTTGAGAACTAGGGATGTGCGTTGTGGTGCAATGGATATCGGCTCGGAACGACAAATCGGGGAGCCGAGTTCGAATTCCAGTTGAATCCGTTGCCTTCATTTACGCGCAAAGACCCTTGGGAAAGGTATTAATCTGTTTATTCCTTCCAGTTATGGGTTAGCTAACAGGACAGATTGGGTTCTATACCGCAGAAATTAATGGCAACCTACTGCAGGATAATCTTCTGCCCAGTCAGTCATGTCGAGATATGATCGGCCAAGCGTGTATCACCGTATAGCACTTAACTGACTGACTAAATATAATAGTTAGAAACTTAATTAAAACTTATATTGGGCGTGTGTATAATGATAATGTACACGCTAAAAAGTCGGCCTACTTTTACCGAGCGCTCATAGCTCAGTAATAGAATCGCCGACTGACGCCAATTCGGTCGGGTTTCAGTCTTGGGTACAAAAGCAATCGGATATCTAACCGTACTGATGAGCTGTGATACAGCGAAACAGATCCGTCAGCGGATGACTATATATATATATATTATTTATAATGGTATATCCATTCTTTGTGTTGCTAGGCAAGTTCTTGGAAAGATCATCTTGAACAGACTCAACTCTTCTCTGGCCTATTCAGTGTTGTTTGGATCTCAGTGCGGCTTTTGGTCTGCGAAAAGCCGCACTGAGGACGTAATTCAGGTGAAAGCACAAGTGCACGTCAAGGAATTATTTATTACTTTCGTTGATTTCACGAAGTCCTTTGATGCCGTTTCAAAAGGTTCTCTTTAGATCATCTTTGGGAAGATGATTGTTCCTGAAAGGATGTTCAGTGTCATCATGTCTTTCCGTCAGGGGATGATGGCCTCAGTTAGATCCAGTAGACAGGTGTCCAATATTTGTCTTTAGGTAAACAAAACAAGGTGCGTGGTCCTGGGTATGACAATAAACTGCATCCGGCAGCAAAGCATTTGATTGGGATTTTGTGAGGAGCATGGAACCACCTCTTAATTATTGTTATCCCAGGTCCACCTTGACCCGTGGTGGTAGCATATGTTGGGGTCCCAAGTATGTGCAAATAATTTATCCCAAAACTGAGGTCAAAACACTATGAAAGTATAGAAATAAATTTTTATCATAACATTCCAGGAATATATTTTTGAAGAAAAATAAAATATTACTAACAATACTTTTTGGAAAAAATACCTACCAGCAATACATCTGGTTTCACAAACATACATCAAAGGAAGCTGATCTACAAATTTATTTCTTACAAAGAATATATATGATTCATTCGAGACATGATCGTCCAAGTGTATACCATGTATGGTTCTTAACTGACTGATTTGCAAAGGCTAGTTCTATCTTCAGTAATCATTATCACAGGCTTTGAAATAGCCGAGATGTTTCGTTAAAGGTGAAAATTTATGTGTACAAGTTAGCAGCAGTACTGATATTACGAGTCTATGGTGAAGAATATTGGTATCTGTACCAACGACAGATTTGGGGAGGGGTCGTTTTATATCCTAAGTCGCCTTGGACACCAGCATATACGGTACTATAAAAAAAGAAGACAATAATCTGTATAATGTAAATAGTGTAAACAAATATGATACCTCATGTCAGACGTTACAGTAAAAAATGAGGACAAAGACACATCGAAAAACTAACAACATTGAAAATGGCCAGTGAAGTAGCTGAAAGCGCTTGGAAAGTCGAAATTTGTGAAACATTTTTACATTACTTATCTTCAGCAAAAAAGAAATCATATAATAATAATAATAATAATAATATCATCTGCACAACCACATCGACAAAGCCTGATGATGGGAACCTATCTCGAAAACATAGAAATTTCCATGTCGCAATGTAAAATTGATACATAACTATATAATGATATTATATTAAGCTCTATAATACTCATTATATTGAGCAGTGTTTATAATAAAATAAATGCCAGAGTACTCAAAATAAAATAAAAAACTTGAGTCCTGTTCACATGGAATTATATATATATATATAAATTTCTTTATAAATGAAACTTTGTCTGTATGTCTGTGTCTGTGTGTGTGTATATCCCTTACCTATAGACTCCGAAACGTCTGAACCGATTTTCTTGAAAATTTACACAGTTGTACTATAAGCATCTGCGAGTGTTATTAGCTAGGATTTGTGTCGATGTACCCCCGATAAATATCGAAAATCGATAATCGAAAAAATCGGGTTATAGAAGGAGTGGTCCGATTTTAATCAAATTTGATACACTCATAAACAAAGACATAAGAAACGATATTCAGAGGTTTCAAGGTTGCAGTTCTTACAATAGTGCAGAAAATCGATAATATATATATATATAAATATATATATCAGGCAAGATGTTTGTGTGTGTGTCTGTTTATCTATCTCTATGAATTTTTATTCGATTCTCACCAATCTTCACACAAATATTCTTAAGGCAGAGTCTGAGCTCCAAGACCATGGATTAGATTTAAAGCTTTCATGACACCCGAGCAACGCCGGGCTATACTGCTAGTATATATATATATATATATATATATATATATATATATATATATATATTAAAGTGATGAAAGTGTGCAGCTTAATAGTAAATAGTAAAAGAATGACGAGAATTAAGCATCATGTTCCCACTAAGATTAGGAACCACGCCTTACTTCGGAATGGACTTGTCCCAAATACTTATGGTTCCGCCATTTGCGAGCACCTATTAAATAATAGAAAGTGTGCTGCGAATTTTTTAACGACTGGTTCACTGTTGTGTCCCGGTGGCACTCTTTGTTCCATTTCAAGGTGCTAGAGGCTTTATATATCGGGTCCCGCAAACCTTCTCTGTGCAAAGAGCGTGAATTGTTGGGCCTCAATATTATTAGCCTCTAGCTCTTTGTATTCATTTTTTTCTACATTTTTTTCCATCACAAACTTCTGTTTTTTAATCCTAGTTTAAATCTCCCGGAGAGGCCTGACAAGCGGAAGCGAAACCGATTGCATCGCTTTTTTACTATTTTATAACTAGCAGTATAGCCCGGCGTTTCTCGGCTGTAATGAAAGCTTTAAAACTAATCCACGGTCCTGGAGCTCAGCTTAAAGAATATTTGAAATAATAAAATAATTGCGACAATTTATCAATCGCACCTTATATATATATATATATATATATATATATATACTAGCAGTATAGCCCAGCGTTGCTCGGCTGTAATGAAAGCTTTAAAACTAATCCATGGTTCTGGAGCTCAGACTCTTTGGACGTTGACACGAAAGACTAAAAAGCAATAGTTGTTGTCCTGTTAAAGCGAAACCGTAGACTGAAAGAAAATGAATGGATATAAATCAAATTTTGATTTCCTGGTATCGATATCAAATAAGTTTTTTTCGTCGTAAACTGAATTTTGAAGGCTAAATAAGTCCTCTGAATAAATGGTATCATGGCTGAGACTAAGAACTACAATTATACCTACTACGAGCCAAACCCGAAGCAAAAACTAAAATAAAAAGGCTGAAAAAATACAGACCTACAGGCAGATAAACAGACACACACACAAACATCTTGCCTTTTATATATACATATATTATCGATTTTCTGCACTATTATAAGAACTGCAACCTTGAAACTTCTGAATATCGTTTCTTATGTCTTTGTCTATGAGTGTATCAAATTTAAATTAAAATCTGACCACTCCTTCTATAACCCGATTTATTCGATTATCGATTTTCGATATTTATCGGGGGTAGCTCGACACAAAACCTAGCTGAGAACATGCGCAGACGCTTATAGTACAACTGTGTAAATCTTCAAGAAAATCGGTTCAGCCGTTTCGAAGTCTATAGGTAACGGGGACACACACACACACACACACACAGACACATACACACACAAAGTTGCATTTATAAATAAGTTTATATGTGTAACATTAAGTTGCACACTTTCATTTCTTTAATTAAATTTTGTACCTATAAAAATATTTTCAGATATATATATATAAAGTAAAATAACAAAATAGGAAACGTTTCTCAATCTAATTATGTTTCACTTTTATTAAAGCTTCTTTAGACAAGAGATTGAGAGAAAATCAAAAATATAATGTGGTTTATTACATTAAAGTTATTACACACTTGTAGACGTATATTAATTTAAAGTTACTGTCCAATATACACCTAAACAAACAATCATTTCTATACAAGCATACGAATGCAGTATTATACAATTTACCATCCGAAATATTCCACGGAGATACATTTAAAAAATAATATTAATTTATCTATTGCTTTAATACACGTGACACATACCTGACCAATGAGAACTAGCCCTAAATCACGCCATACCAGTATAATGTCTCTTTGTCAGTTTTTTTTTATTTCACGCGGTCACTGAATAAAAGTGAAACATGTTTCCTACTTTGTTCTTTACTTTATTCTATCATCTTGTCGGATTCCGATTCGTATATATAACTCATTTGTTATTTTTTTAAGTTTGCTCTCTATCTCCGAAGAAGCTTTAATAAAAGTGAAACATGTTAGATTCAGATACGTTTCCTATTTTGTTCTTTACTTTATTCTATCATCTTGTCGGATTCCGATTCGTATATTTTTTTTTTTAATCATTTCACCCCGAGCAAGGCAGAAACGCCACTGATGTGCAGGGGTTTACATAAATGTAAAAAGATTAATTAGAAAAGAGTGAGGAGTACAAGCTAGTTAGAAAGGAACAATAGAAAGCTGAGAAAGCAGGTGCGATGACAGATACATACGTGGAGAGAAAGGGAAGGTTATACAGGGGAGGGGAGAGAGCTAGAGGCCAGTGGTTAGTAGATGAGTATTAACTTTGCATTTAAATTTCTGGAGGTTGTAGCCGTCAGGAAAGCAAGAATACGGGAGTGAGTTCCACAGGCGGGAAGTGCGAGAGAGGAAGCTGCAGGAGTAGAATTGTCGTCTGCATTTGGCTAACCTGACTGTGAATGGGTGGGACAGTTGCCAGTCTGGTTGCACGGGTAAACACCTGTTGAGGAGGCATCAGTGACTTAAGCTCATCCGAGCAGAAGCCATGAAAGTATTTATAGAAGAGACAGAGGGAGGCCACATTTCGACGATGGGAAAGTGGCTGCAGTCGAGTCGCCAGATCAGTACCTATCACATTACAGACTCTCCTTTGGAGCTTGTCAAGAACACAGAGGAGAACGGCAGGGGCACCTGACCATAAATGGCAGCAGTACTCCATACACGGACGGATGGTTGATTTGTATATATGCAGGATGGATTCAGGTGGAAAAAACATCCTGGATCGACATAGTGACCCAATCTTCTTAGCAGTAGATTTTGCTATGGATTCAATATAGTGGTTCCATTTGAGGTCTGAGGACAGGGTAAGTCCGAGGAGGCGTAGTGTATTACTCTCCGGGAGAATCACCTGGTCCATGCTTATGGGAGGCAGAAGAGGTTGCCTGTAATGGTTGACAGACAACAGCTTGGTCTTAGAGGAATTGAAGTTGACAAGCCACTTCTTGCCCCAGTTCACCACAGAGTGTAGATCCCGCTCAAGGTCAGCAGCGAGATTATGTCTGTCCGCCACGACAGGTTTCTTACTGGAGCGGGAGTATATTGTAGTGTCATCTGCGTAGATGCCTACTTGGGACTTGATCTCATCTGGAGGTCGTTGATGAAAATAAGGAAGAGCGTCGGGCCCAGGATAGAGCCCTGTGGGACACCAGCATTCGTGCTGTAGGACGAAGAGGCACGTCCATTCAGAACGACCTTCATTTTGCGGTTATTTAAGAAAGATTGGATTAGGTCAAGCAGGCGACCGGTAATACCATAACCGCGTAGTTTGCATAGGAGGCCAGGGTGCCAAACCCTGTCGAAAGCCTTGGAGATGTCCAGAGCAACTGCTCGAGCCTCGTCAGACTCGTCAAGGGCCTGTAGCATGTACTCCGTTACAGTTGTTAGCTGGTCGGCCGTGGACCTGTCAAAGCGGAATCCATATTGCCTGTCGGAAAACAGTTTGTGGGCGGTGAGATGATGAACTATTTCAGCATTGATTATAGCCTCGAATACTTTCCCGAATATCGGTAGAAGACTGATAGGGCGATAGTTGGATGGGTCCGAGGGTTCACCACAATTCTTAAAGACAGGAACGACTGAGGAGAATTTCCAGCATGCAGGAAAGCAGGAAGCAGAAAGGCAGTAGTTAAACAGTTTAGAGAGGACAGGGGAAAGTTCAGGGGCACACCTCTTAAGGACTATCACCGGGATTCCATCGTCTCCACACGCCTTATGGGGGTCGAATTTTGAAATTACTCTGGATACTACTGTCGGGGTAATATATACGTCGTGCAGTTTGGCCTCAGTTCTACTACGGAAGTCGGGTGGGTGCACTCCGGACGAGTCGAATGTGGAGTCGGATGAGAATCTGCGGGCAAAGCACTCAGCTTTGTCCGCAGATGACGTGCGAACCTCAAATCCATGGATTAAAGGAGGTATTGAGGATTTCCTATTGTTGAGCACTCGTTTACAAATCCTCCAATAGTCCTTGGAGCCGAACTTGCGGTCAGCTATGTGCTGTCGCATTCTCTCAGCAAACAACTGTTTGGCGTCATTTAGGGTTCTCTTGCACTCATTGCGAGCAGATGTGAACAGGCGCCTATTGTGATCGGTTGGCTGTCTCCGGAATAGACGGAAGTAATGGTTCCTGTGGGCAATGGCGGCTGAGCAGGCCGGAGAGAACCACGGAGAGGAATGAGGTTTTAAGCAATATTTCCTGGTGGGTATGAAGGCATCAATGTCAGCTTTCACCCATGACGAGACCTCAGAGGCACAGTCATCAACTGATAGATCAAACACTTTTCCCCAAGGGACGTCGCAGAGGAAATCGCGAAAGGCATCCCAGTCAGCTTTTTGGTAGAGGTAGGAGTTTCTATAAGTAGGGGGCTCCTCGGGGGAGTGAGATTGGAAAGAAATACTGAGGGAGACTACAGCGTGGTCGGAGTTGCCGAGAGGTCAAAGCTGCGAGACTTGACAGGCGTCAGACGCAGAGGTGAAACATATATCTAGCAGTGATGAATGACCCGATGGAGTGCTTGGGAAGCGAGTGGGGAAGTCCACCACTTGCGTAAGGGATTGGGAAATAGCAAAGTTCATGGCGTGAATGCCCGCCTGATCAGTAACGGCGTTTTCAAGCCACACAGAGTGATGGGCATTGAGGTCTCCAAATACAAATATGTGGGCGAATGGGTGATAGGAAATAGTCTTATCTATGTCGTCGGCAATGCTATCTAGTAGGGAGCAGTCAGGAGAGGAGGGAGAACGGTAAAGGAAGAATAGCTAACCGAACTGAGGAGAGACAGGCGGAGACATATGTATTGGTGGTCAGTAGATTCGAGTGAAGTCACCCTAGTTATGGGGAGGTGTTCGCTGACATAAACACTCAGCCCATGCATGTGGACAGTGGAATCCTTCCTTAAAAGCGGAAGATAACCAGGGATGAAGAGGTCAGAGGAGGGAATAGCTGAGTTGAGGTTAGTTTCGCAGAGCGCGAGGATGTCAGGGGACTTTTCATGCAGGAACGCTTCTACACTAGGAAAGTTAGTACGAATGCCTCGGATATTAGTGAAGGAGAGGTTAATGGGTTTAGGTGGTTTGGATTTAACTGGTTTAGGGTCATTTCTGATTTGTTTAGTCATGATTCTGTTTGTAGAAAGGGACCTAGGGTAGAGGATACAGGCGGTCATTACCCACGATCTGTGCTGGGAGGGAGACTGGCGAGGGCTGCAACAAGGTGTGGTCTCGGGGTTGCCCACCGAAAGCGCTTGCAGGGACACCTACCCATGCGCGACATGGCACTACAAGAACCCCGATATTATACAACTGTTGATCAGAGCAGCCGCTCTTGACGCTACGCAAGATTTAGAGCTCCTAACTACCAGTCGGAAGCAGCAACCAGGAAACTGCCAACCCGGTATCCTCACAGTGATGAGCCATTGCCACCAACCGGCCAGATCGCAGGAAACTCAAGGAAGCACCAGTACCAAGGTCTGAAGAGAGAGAAGAGAAAACCGGAAACCACATCCTAAACAGGAAACAAGAGGCGAGCCTCTACTCCAGTTCAATAGACGTGGGAGGAGTATTGACCGGGCGATAGTGTGACCTATCTACTCCTATTAAAAAAAAAACAAAAAAAACAAAAAAACACGCACAAACTTCGAAAAAACACAAACTTACAAAAGTGGAGAGTTAACTAAGTTTTAACTTAGTTAAAGTCCAAATGAACTCCAAAAAAGGGGGGGGGGAAACGAAAAATACAGATATATATACAAAAAAAAAAAAACAACGAAAAATACCTCACAGTTTAACACAGGAAATTTGAATTAAAGTTTCATTCTTCAATTCTTGCTTTTCCCAAAAATCAACATCAAGTTAAGCTGCTAGGTGAATTCCGATTCAAAGAACAGAACATGGCGGGGAGGGGTAATGGCTGCTGATACCTTGGCCAGGGTAGCTTCGCATAACAGAATAAATAAAAATTTCAAAATTTTTTTTCCTCCCAAATGAAGCATGAACTCCAAAAAGGGAAAAAAAGAAAACGAAAAATACAGATATATATGCAAAAAAATAAAAATAAAATAAAATAAAACAACGAAAAATACCTCAAAGTTTAACACAGGAAATTTGAAAACTCATTTGTTATTTTTTAAAGTTTGCTCTCTATCTCCGAAGAAGCTTTAATAAAAGTGAAACATGTTAGATTCAGATACGCTTCCTATTTTGTTCTTTACTTTATTCTATCATCTTGTCAGATTCTGATCCATATATTCAACTCCTTTGTTATTTTTTTTTTTATTTTGGTCTCTGAAGAAGTTTTAATATAATTGAAACATGTTAGATTCAGATACGTTTCCTGCTTTGTTCTTTTACTTTATTCTATCATCTTGTCGGATTCCGATCCATATATTCAACTCATATATTTCGGTTATTAAACTGAATGTTCTCAGTTATCGGGGTATGTTTACATCCTGTTAATAACAGTGATAAGATGAAAAATGAGTCGGATTTCGATCCCGGCTTGAAGCTAAACGAATAATCTAGTTGCACTGTGATACAGCGAAACAGGCTTGTCTGCAGATGATTATATATAGACAGCAGAAGTTCTTGGTACATGTGATGAGGAAGGAAGGCTTGGAGAATCAATTCCTCACAGGACAGATAGAGGAAAAGAGAGACAGAGGAAAGCAGCGGATAACATATTTGAAGGACCTGAGCAGGTGGATGGCAGAGCGGGGTTTGTGTGGGGTAACAGGAGAAAGCGTGCTAAGAGCCACCGCGGATAGGGAGACGTGGAAAGCCATGATCGCCTACTCCCTCAGGGGACATGGTACATAAAAGAAGAAGACCAAAAGTTCGCTTTCTGACTATGAGACCCGTATTCGTATGTCACCATGGTCGATTTGTAAGGGAGATGACTTTTCTTGATAATATCGAACTGGTGTGACGATACCAGTGCGAGTCAGCTTTGTAAAGTGTCTGAAAATCACACTATGTGATAGAACGGAACAGTTCTGTCGATGGTTATACTATCGAGAAGTCACAAGTCATTCTGACCTATAATGTGGACGTACTGATCTCGCAGTAACTGTAATTGAGGTCTTCTCAGCTTGTTTGGATCAATGGGTGTTCGACAAACACAAATGTGCGTGATATGGGTCTGTGAAACAGGGACTGACTAGCAAGCAAACCGGCACGCTAGGTAACGATAGGTTAGCCATTATATCTATATATATTTAAATTGTGCAAGTTCTTTATGAATTAATTTTTTTTTATATTTTAATCAATTGTCTTATTTCCGTTGAAATTTTTAGTAACAAACGCAAATGTACCTGGAAATGAGTCTGTGAAACAGGGACTGACTAGCAAGCAAACCAGCACGCTCGGTAACGATAGGTTAGCCATTATCTATCTATCTATCTATCTATCTATCTATCTATCTATCTATCTATCTATCTATATCGGAATTGTGCAAGTTCTTTATGAATTTATTTTTTTTCTATATTTTAATCAATTGTCTTGTTTCCGGTGAAATTTTTAACAACAAACGCACATGTGCCTGATATGGATCTGTGATAGATTAGCCATTATACATTTTGAATTGTGAAAGTTCTTTATGAATTATTGTTTTTTTTTTCTATATTTTAATCAATTGTCATGGCTTCCGGTGAAATTTTTAACCTAAATTGTCAAATGTCAGAGTACATTTGGGTAAAATAAGGCATTATGAAAATATTTTTTTCTATGTCAGTGTCATCTTTTTTCAAATATCGCATCTTCACGCGTGAAGTCAAATTTTTAAAGTTCATGAAAGTTCGTCTTGTCATATTTTCAATTTTTATTCTAACACACACACACACACACACACACACACAAACACACACACACACACACACAAACACACACACACAAACACACACACACACACACAAACACACACACACACATGTTAACAATAAGAATATTCTAATTCGTCATAAACAATCAACAAGAGTAATTCTGAAAGATAATGTTTTTATGCCAAGCAAAGCGTTCGATATCAAAACAGGAAGCGTTAATAATAATAATAATAATAATAATAATAATAATAATAATAATAATAATCCATCTATAAATACTTTCATGGCTTCATCACTGGTGCCCCCTAGGTGTGAATTTGCACGAGATACTAGATTGGCAACTAGGTCTCACCCTTTTACAGTGAAACCGATGAAATGTAACCGCAATTTCTACTCCAACAGCTTCTTTCCTCGCATTTCCCGCCTGTGGAATTCCCTACCGCGTGCTTGCTTCCCCGATGGCTACAACCTCCAGGAGTTTAAATGTAATGTCAATAGACACCTCCTAACAAACTAACTCACTCCCACTCTCTCCAACTCTCTCCCTATGTACATCCTAAGTCGTCTATCACCCTCCTTCTGACATTTCCTATACCCAATCACTCTATGTAACCCCCTGCGCTATAGTGGCAATGGAATGCCTTGCTTGGGGTGACACGATTAAAAAAAATAATAATAATAAATTATCCGGCCGCGCGTTAAATACTGCTGTCATATCTGGCCGGGCGACCCTGTTGTTCGTCTTGGGGAGGGGTTCTCGACAAGATCCAAAGAAGAATCTGAAGTCGATCCGGACCTGGGGGCCCGACTTCAGTCTCTCTCTCACAAATACTTACACCGATTCTGCTCCAACGAGCTTAGCTCCTTGGTGCCCGTCACCTACGCGAATTTACTTGAGCTACTAGACTGACAACAATGTCCCACCCCTTTTCTGTGAAAACAATAAAGTGTAACCATAACATCTACTTTTCCAACAGCTTCTTTTCTCGCACTTCCCGTGTGTGTGTGTGTGAGAGAGAGAGAGTGTGTGTGTGTGTGAGAGAGAGAGAGAGTGTGTGTGTGTTTGCGTGTCTGCGCGTGTGTGTGTGTACAGTTTTGAATCCAAAAGTAAACAAAGACAGTTTTAGAATGCATTTTGTTTTATTAAACCGACAGAATTTTATTATTGAAACGTTATTTTTAATGGATAATCATATTTGAGTAGACGCTCTATTTATTTGTAAAACAGTATATATATATATTTTTTTTTTAATCGTGTCGCTCAAGCAAGGCATTTTACTGCCACTGTTGTGCAAGGGGGTTACATAGGAGGAATATTATGAAGAGTGAGAGGTTGCAGGGGGTGTCAGGAAGAGAGTAGGGGAGGTAAGAGATTACTGATGAGAGTGGGGTGGACGAAGGAGGAAGGTTATGAGGAGTGAGAAGTTGTAGGGGGTGTCAGGAAGAGAGTAGGAGAGGGAAGAGAGTACTGATGGGAGTGGGGTGGATGTAGAAAAGCATGAGAGAGAGGATGTAAGTTAGTGTGACAGGAGATGATTATTGATTTTACTTTTAAATTCTTGGAGATTGTAACTGTCAGGGACTATTTATTTTGGTCTACTGGCCTATTTTGATAGGAGAAATTTATCTTGAAAGCGGAAAATTTGGCCTCGCTTGACCGACTGCTCTTCGTGGACAAGTGTGTGGGACGTGCAAGACTTAAACGATAGCTATCTGTTCTCTAGGGGACGCAGGTTCAATTCTTGTCGAAGAGCGCAATTTTTTATGTTTTTTATTTTTCTAATAAGACTTCTCAAATATTCAAGCCTGTTGTTTCGTGGCTCGTACCATGTGACATCTGGTCTTCCGGATGTATAAAAGACGATGTGCACTTAGCACGAGAGTTGCCATTATCACGGACTTCGGGTAGTAACACCTACTACTGCGAGAGACTGTAAATATTGTATATACAACTTGGTTGTACCACTCTGTTAATAATGTAGTTTATCTACATTTCTCTGTGTATCTCTTCATTCCATGATACAAGGTCGGTAGACGAAAATAAATATACTGTTTAATAAATAAACAAGGCGTCTACTCAAATACGAGTATCCACTAAAACTAATGATTAAAGTGCACTCTCTATATGTGTTTATGTGAGTGTGTGTGTGTGTGTGTGTGTGTGTTATGTGTGTCTGTGTTAGAATTAGTGCAAGTCCTTAAATATGAGGGGCCCAGAAACGATTGAACTCACTTCTTCTTCTTCTTCTTCTTCTTCTTCTTCTTCTTCTTCATCATCATCATGTGCCGTGTTCCTTCAGGACGAAGGAGATGATGGCCTGCTACATCTCCCTGCCCCTTGTAGCTTTTAACAACCCTTCTCCTGTTATATCGTTCAAACTCCGCTCCACCATCTATCTGCTCAAGTCCATCAAGTACGTCACGTGTTGGTTCCTCTTGTCTCTCTTTCCCTCTATCCGTCCCGTGAGCATCACATTCTCCAAGCCCTCTTTCCTCACTACATGTCCCTGAAATTTCATCTCTCTTTTCCTGATGTTAAGTATCAGTTTCCTTCGTGTGTCCATCCACTCCAAAACTTCGTTGCTCATATGTTCTGTCCATGGTATCCTCAGCATCCTTCTGTAGAACCACATTTCGGTTGCTTCAGATTTTTTTCATCTTTAATGAGATTGCCCAGCATTCGCTGCCATATTGAAGAACTGACATCACATAAAAGTCCAGCATTTTGTTTGTTTCCAACGAAATCTTCTTGTGTCTCAATACTTTATACAGCTTCTAAAATGCATTATGGCCACACCAAAATCCGACTTTGGATCTCAATGTCGCACTTTTCCTCCTCTATTCGGACACTTCCTATGTATTTAAATTGCTGTACCTGCTTGGTTTTAGAATCCTCTGGTTGGATTTGGCATTTTGGGTTAATCTGTAGGGATAGGAAATTAAGATTTAAAATCAACTTTCTTCTTCACTTTTACAAAAATTCGCATTGACGTGTGAATTCATGTTTTTTTCCCAAATAAAAAAAGGATTGACCATGTGCTTAAAAAAAACAAACTCGAAACCAGATTTCGCAAGTAGGTGTTAAATTGATTTTTGACCAATTGCAAGACTTGAGGACTTCGCGAGTCAGTGCGAAAATCTGAATGCTATAAAAGGCTCCGGTCAGCGTCAATCACAGAGTGTCAGGGATGGAAGCAGCAAAGACGATAAGCTAAAATGTAACGAGAGAAACTTCAAGCTAACCAGGACATTCGTTCTCTTTTTCTTTCTTTCTCGTGTGCTGATTCCTTTTACTTCTTCTTCTTCTCCATCAAAAAACATTCCTACTGAATACATACATACATACATACATACATACGTACGCATATACTCTTTCAACAATTACTACTACATACATTTTCTACAAATCTTGACACCATAACTTTCTAATTGAACATTAATTCTACGAATTCATTTCCTTTTAATAAATTTTTATTTAACATGAGAAATGTATACTTTATTCTATAAAAATCCAACCTTGATTGATTCCTACCTTCTAATGATAACTCTGAATAACTTGTAAGCTGTAGGAAGTTCGGTTATGTCTGACACAAGGACGAATCAATGAAACATTCACCAGCTCCCCTACGGCTTACAAATCTTTTTACTGATAACCATGAATTTAAGCGCAGAGCCAGATTGGCGGCAAGGTCTCATCATTTTACAGTTGAAATAGTGAGATATAGTCGGAGGTTTTATGTTAACAGATTCTTCTGTCGCTTGTGGAACTTTCTTCCATCTTCTTTCGTTTCCATTTTTATCGACTTTGATCTTCAAATCTTTAAACGCAATGCCAGTCTTCATCTTTTGTCCGAATTCTTCAATATTTTTCTCATATTTTATTTTTGTCTCATATATTAGCATTTTTTCCACATTCCGATACCTCATACGTTTTAGTATCTTTCTTGTTTTGCCTGGGGTGTAATTATATATATGAGACAAAAATAAAAAATAATATATATATTTTAATTCAGATACTTCAATCCAAGGGAAAAAAGCAGGAAGGTAAATTCCAATATATATATATATTTATTTATTTATTTTAATTCAGATACTTCAATCCGAGGGAAAAAAGCAGGAAGGTAAATTCCAAAAACCCGATCCAAATTAATATTAAAAATTTTATTTTAATATTAAAAAATGATACAGGAAGAGAGCTCCATATAATAAAATATTACAGAGCAAATATATATTAAAAAAGGATTAATTCAAAGAAGTTGAATGGCCATTTCGATATGAAGATCCACACGGGGGATAACACATCACCTCAGCAACAGAAAAATCCTTCATTGAATAATATAGACAAGTTCTGTCTATTTATTTTGTGTAAGATCCGTTCGTATGATCTGATTAGCTTGATAGTGTTGTCATGGAAAGACGACAAGAAATCGCAATAATTGTTGATTTTTTTATCAGGTCTGAGCTTTCGGCTTACATAAGCCATTATCAAAGGATGAACATTTAATATATTCATCCGCAGACAAATCTGTTTCACTGTTTCACGACTCATCAGTCCAGTTAGACTCCGATTGCTTTTAACCCAGGATTGAAACCCGACCGAATTGGCGATTCTACCTTTCAGCTATGGGCGCTCGGTAGAAGAAGGCAAACTTTTAGCGTGTATATTATCATTATAAAATAAAATTAAGTCAGTAACTCCTCTGCGGAAATACCAATATATTTTCATAGGTTAGTTAAATTAACGCGTAAATTTAATTAAAGTCAAAAAGCGGATATAATGCACTTTCTGTCTTGTTTTCCATAACTTTGGTCAAGCTCGTCTATCAGATTATTATTGCTCTAGTGAGTCGGCTTCATACTGGGAGCACCACATGTAATCTTATGCCAGACTAGATTCAAAGCTTATTAGATCTTGATATTATCACCATGACTACGTAACGAGCCACCGCCACTCCCTGAATATCGTAAACTGGAGTCTACTTTGCAACAGTTGCAGTATTTTTAGAAGAAAAAAAAAATAAAATAATCCCTCTTATTTGAATGATAATATTACTCTTTAAGTAAATACTTCGATTTCTATAATAGTCCTACCAACTGATACTAGTGCTACTAATTTAAATGTCGTAATTTTTGTTGTTATTCATACGCATTTTTTTTTTTACTTGTTACATATCACTGACGTAATTTGATGACCTGCCAGCGACTCTGACTAAAAATCATTTGTGTCCAAAATGTCGTGTATAACTCTTATACAGTTAAAGACACCTTACCATTTAGTAATGTCTAACAAATTGATCTTGAAGACTTTTAACAGTGAGTACAACCGTAACTGAGTGCTCCATACTCGTGACCTTGTGTCACAATTAAGTTTCGCTTAGTAAATAACTTCTTTTCTTGTGTGTTACTTCGTTGTGCAGGGCTTGATTACTTAGTCTCGCGAAAATTTACTCGTGAATTTTATCACAACTGGGCACCTTATAAATTGTGGCCTTGTACTTTTTTTCTTTTTTTTTTTTTTAATACAGGGCGGTAAATTCGTGTAAAATCGTTTTAAAGCGAGCAAAAGATCTGTTTTGGACATATTCAACGATAACGTTCTCCTGGCCGACTTGACTTACAAGTGGTATCGCCCGAATAAAAGCTCAGGGGAGTTCATTTTCTAATAAAGGGGTGTTTAAATCTTTTTTTTTTTAATTTTTTTTTTTTTTTTGTCTTTTCAATATTTTGTCTCGATTTGATTTTGTGTTGCTTTATGGTTTTCTATCAAAAACATGAATAAATCTATCTATCTATCTATCTATCTATCTATCTTATTCGCTTCATATCTATCTATCTATCTATCTATCTATCTATCTATCTATCTAATTCTCGCTTCATATCTATCTATCTATCTATCTAGCTATCTATCTATCTATCTATCTATCACAGTCTGTTCATATCTATCTATCACAGTCTGTTCATATCTATCTATCTATCTATCTATCTATCTATCTATCTATCTATCTATCTATCTATCACAGTCTGTTCATATCTATCTATCTATCTATCTATCTATCTATCACAGTCTGTTCATATCTATCTATCTATCTATCTATCTATCTATCTATCTATATTTTCACCGTCTCGATTCACTCCACCTCTTTTAAAAATCCTGTTTTTAAACACCCTCCCTTTTCTAGTTCGTTCTTTTAACAACTCCTCCCCGTTTTCTATTGTCGTATATGCAATTTTCTCCTTCCCCTCTCGCTTTTTACTACTTGAAACTCTCTCTCTCTCTCTCTCTCTAAATTTCTATTTTATTTATTTATTTATTTATTTTCATGGAACGCATAATTCGACATCTCTCCATATCTTTACTTCTCTCTATGAAAAACACACTCTCTTCTTCTTTCTCTCTCTCTCTCTCTCTCTCTCTCTACGCTTTGCATCATCATCTCCCACTCTCTGCGCCTGTTTATTTTACCCCTCCTCCTTTCGTCAACTTGTTTCATTCTCCTCCCCTCCTCTTCTTCCTTCATAGTACTCCACCTCCCTCCCTTCCCTTTCTCTCTGTCTCTATTCATTCGTCTCAATAACAAGCGATTTATAATTGCATTTTTTTTTTCGACTTTCCTGTATTATTCAGTAAATTCGAAAACACTTCTCGTTGGGGACTCCTAGGACTACAACCATTACTATTATTACTATTATTATTATTATAACTCTACCAAGCAGTTGTAGTAATTGCTAGCGACTCTAATACTACTACTACTGTGTTTCTACCAGTTGTACTATCACAAAGGTTATAAACACCAAGTTTACTGTCCGTTAACTATGGCAGGTAAGTTAGTTTCTACACAATTTTTTCTTTTAATATTAAAATTTACACATCGTTGTTCTACTGCGGGAAGGTGCTTTAGCCTTTGTCCCCATCCCTTCCCTCCCCATTCTCCATCTCCTATCAACCCTCTTCAAGTTTTTTCCCCGCTTCTTTTGATCGTTTAGTTCGGACACACCTGAATATTTGCGTGTGTGAAGTATTTTGACAACGTTTTGTCATTATAAATGCCTTCAGGTGTTTCGTTTTGATTAAAATTTCGTTTCTTGCCTATATATATATAAATATAACATGTTTTGTTTACCTTTTCACTGACTAAGTGTGTCTCATAAGCTAATATGGTCCACTTTTGTATCCGGCCAACACCTGGGACGGTAGGTATCTTGCCTTCACTGATTAACTGAATAATTTTCTATCTATCTATATCCACTAGTTACCTAGTATTTTTTAAAATAAGTTTTTGTCAGGATGAGTGTTCATCCAGGTGTACATTTTTTACCTGAATAACCGAGAGAGAAAGGAATCCAACTTATGTGCGTGTGTATGTGTGTGTGTGCGCACGTACTTTAATCTGAAGGTCCCACCAGATAGGTTCATAAGTTTTTATATTTGTTTATTTTGTGTGTGTGTGTCTGTGTGTGTACGAAATTTACGCAAAGGTAACATTATTAGTTTTTTGGCTAGATAAATAAAATTACTTAAATATAACAAATATTCAAGCTTAAGGGTTTCTATATTTGTTGATAATGTTTACTATGCAACCTAGACGGATTGCTTGCTTGCCTAACAGCAAGCTAGGTATCATTTTCAAATCTTGTCGATGTATAACAATACATAACTCCCGTCGCGGGGCATTTTTTCTTCATATTATCGCCAAGTTATCGTTGTATCAAATGTGGGTGCAATAACGATGTCCAGCATTCATGATTTAGTTAACAATTGTGAGAAAGATTTCTTCTCTTTGTGATTACATATAAAAATTTCATATTTATTCAGTAATATGATATTAAATGTAATATAATATTCTGTAATAATGTAATATAAAGAAAGTTAAACTGCTTTTTTTATTTTTATTTTTTTATTTTTAGAGTAAATGGCCATCTTTTCCTTTTAAAAACTTCGAAAAAAGAAAAGATGACTAAACTCGAACCCAGGAAGGTGAAGTTTCGGGGAATTCCCTATTAAAAAGAAAAAAAAAACTTGTCATGTGTCATCGTTGCTTTTGAATCGTGCCATCGCCCATCTCTTTTTATACTCCTTTACTTTTAGTACAACGGCTTCACATTGGCGACTAGTAAACGCTTTGTAACCAACGTAAACTTTCTCATTGTACTCATATTCAAAAAACTTCATTTCGCAATTAGTACTGCAGCGTTTACTTCCATTGTTCTCATAAAAAGATCACATCCTTGTACAAATACAGGTTCTAGAAATTCCTCGCACACGGTGTACATCGAAATATATTTTCAGCTACTCTGTTTTTAATGTTTTATATGCTCTGATAAAAAATTATTTATTTATTTTATGCTTTATTAAACTTGTTTTCTGTTGTAAAACAATACAATATTTACGCGTGGGAAACGGTCTGCTGAACAGAGCCAGTCTGAGAAGGAACGAGGCCCAACTGGGAACAATTTTGGCGGGCTCTAATTTTTAGTGACTAGAGAATAATCTAATGTAGTGCTCCTTGAAGCGTAGGGGGCCCAATTGTAAGCAATTGGTCTAATCGGCTTAATACCGGCCCTCCCATCGAGTCTGAAAAAATCGTATATAAACACGATTGTATGCCAGAATCAATTTTATAAAGAAGATGGGCATATACATGCGTGTGTGTGTGTTTATATATATATATATATATATATATATATATATATATATATACGTGTGTGTATATGTGAGTGTGTGTATGAATATGTGTATGTATGTATGTGTCTATATATATAGGTGTGTGTATATGTGGGTGTGTGTATGAATATGTATGTGTATGTATGTGCATATATATATATAGGTGTATGTATATGTGGGTGTGTGTATGAATATGTATGTGTATGTATGTGCATATATATATATATATATATATAGGTGTATGTATATGTGGGTATGTGTATGAATATGTGTGTATGTATGTATATATATATATAGGTGTGTATATGTGGGTGTATGTATATGTATATATATATATATATAAGTGTGTATATGTGGGTGTGTGTATGAATATGTGTGTATGTATGTATGTGTATATATATATATATATATATATAGGTGTGTATATGTGGGTGTGTGTATGAATATGTGTGTATGTATGTATGTGTATATATATATATATATAAATATATATCGGTGTGTGTATATGTGGGTGTATCTATGGATATGTGTGTGTATCTATGTGTATATATATATATATATATATATATATATATATGCGTGTCTATATATGTTAGTGTGCGTATATATATATATATATGTGGGTGTGTGTATATGTGGGTGTGCGTATATATATATAGGTGTGTGTGTGTGTGTGTGTGTGTGTGTGTGTGTGTATACGTACTAGCCAATTAGTGGCTTGTTTAACCAACAAAAGGTAATTCGAAAAAAGTGCTCAATGCACAATCAACACAAATGAACTGAATAAGCAATATGTCAAAGAACATCACACACACCACTTACTTTCTGCTCAGGTTTCGATCACCGGCGTGGTTGAAAACTGGGTAGAGCAAGTAAGTAGTGTGTGTGACGTTCTTTAACATTATCTATCTATCTATCTATCTATCTATCTATCTATCTATCTATCTAATCAACGGTCTTTATTTTAATACATAGTTTATATATACATTCTTAACTACTCGATGGGATAAATATTGCAAAGAAAAAGGGCACTGTTAAAGAGCAAACACAGGGCAAAAGTTTACATGACTGGTAGTAAAGTTTAATAACTGGTAATAAAGAGAATGGACTGAGATGATGCTGCCCCCTTATTGTCTTTCTCTCTCTCAATGAGCGTGACAGAAGGAATTTATATAATTAATTAGTTTTTGCTCATAATTGAATTAGACCAGTATGCAGTTATATTAAAAAGTGTTCAATACAATTATATTATAGAGCTTTTGAATATTTTTCATTTGATGAGTTATTTCCAGAACCTATGTTTCTTCTGGCGATTTACAATAACTGATTTTATCGTTTTTCAAACGCTCGAACAGGGATTTTTTACGAACGTGCGACCTGGAATTTTCAAACAACCGACAAAATTTTCAAAACTATATAGGAGGTATTTAAGGGTCTTAGAACATTTTCATCCATGTTTGTATGATCCTAGTAAGTATTTATGAGTATTATTACATTCAGACATAATTTCTGATCTTTCATTTACTCATTTTTTCTTTCTGGGAACAATACAATAGCTAATTTTTCCTCCTGGCACAATCTGTATATGTTGCCAATGTTGTATGGTTTGGCTATTCTCACTATGCTCCTAGTTATATCAGGGTCTTTCCCATATTTCGATTTTAATTTCCAAACGTGGCTAGCCAGTATGGTACAATATTTAAGGTCTTCCAGTTTAAATGTGGACATTATGACTATTCCATCTGATTATAAAACTGTCTTTGATAGATCCCAAATATGTTTTACTTGGACCATTTATATCATGTACCTCTGCTTTGTAAATAACCCCTTCTCTATTACAAAATCCGTTAAGTGGGCATTTGTTATTATCCCTACAGTGACATTCCTTTTTAGTGATGTTATTTTGTACGTTTTTATTTAGGTTTCCGGCGTTTTGTCTTTTTATGCAATTTTCTAAATTACTAGCATATCTATAACTTAATTTAATGGAGTCCCTACTGAACATTTTGTTTAATTCTGAGTATTTTGGGAAGTGTTTATTGATTAATTTTAAAATATTTGTCCCATCTTGGCTTTTACTTTTAAGTTAAACAGTGGGTTGAACCAAATAATGTTTCGATTTCGAATATTGCTTTTCGTTTATTTGTTTGTTTGACTGAGAGTTGTATTCTAAAATGTTCTCATGGCCAGATTCCTTTAAGGCATTTTCATAGTCTTTTTTCTTTTCATGAAAAATTGCTTTGTTGGACGAATTTTTGATAGCCTGTGCTCTATTCGTTTATGATTATGTTTGATTATGGTTTGTTGGATGGTTAGATCTTGTCTTTACGTACTTTAAATTTGTAATTTGTGTTTGTATATATATATATATATATATATATAAATTCATCCGCAGACAGATCTGTTTCGCTGTATCACAGCTCATCAGTACAATTAGACATCCAATTACGTTTAGCCATGTATTCGTATATATATATATATATATATATATATATATATATATATATATATATATATATATTCAAGGTTATAGAACTCGTAGTTTTTTTTACCTGCTGTTCATGCATTTACTTTTATAAAGAGTGCTCGATACAACGTAGAGCATTATACTGTAATGGTTGTTACAATGGTTTATAAACTCATAGTCTATGAATTTATAAACCAATTTTAACAACCATTACAATATATATATGTGTATGTGTGTGTGTGTATGTGTGTGAAATGTGAGTATATACATGTATATATATATATAGAGAGAGAGAGAGAGATATTAATTATACGCGGTACTTATTTGAAAGCGCTCAATATCAGTGATAGAGCTAACATATTCAGTTAGATAAGTGTGAGTTTGTGACCCTGGGTTTCACGCTTTTGCGATCGTGTGAGACCTAGGGTCACAAACTCACACCTATCTAACTGAATATATATATATATATATATATATATTTACACGTATGCGTGCGTGAGTGTGTATATTTGTTAGAAATATTGAAAGTGTTAACTTGTTTAAGTTCATCACCGAGCCATTCTATTATATTTTGCAACGCGCTTGCGCATTAGATCAAAAAAGGCATTATTAAAAAAAAATAAACAAAAAATAAGATAAAAATATCACAGACTCTGTTTTGCATTCAATAAACTTTTTACCACTTTTTCTTAATCACAATAAAATGCGTATAAATGCAAAAACTAAATTTGATAGTCCAACATTTTTTTTTATTTTTTTCCTTTGTTTTTTTTACTTGTTTCTTTTTCTTTTTTCTTTCTTTCTTTCTCTCACTTTTCATTTCCTATCTATTCTTTCTTTTCTTCTTTCGCTCTCTCTCTCTTCTTTTTCTCTTCTTTCCCACACTCTCTTCTTTCTTTCGTTGTCCTTTCTATTCTTTCTCTCTCTCTCTTTCTTATTTCTCTCTGTCTTTTCTTTCTTTCGTGGATATTAGAAATAATAATCATTTATTTACTGCTGCTCAGCGGTTACAGAAAATAGTTCCTGGCACACAAAGATGTCGTTTATACCTTGTTATTTTCTGGACGTATTTCCCAGATGTGTGCATTGTCTTACTTAACGGACTTTTCCCCCACCTTCCCCTCCACTCCATTTTAAAAATAAATACTTACTTTGTCACCCAATCTGTTTTAGGTACTTGACAACAAGTTCTCCCTCTTGTGGAAATCTTAAACCTAATCTTCTACTCAGCTGATTTTAGTTGTAACTGCAACTTCAGTCTGTCTGTCTTGTTTTTTTTTTAGATCTTGGCAATATCGTGTCTAATAAAACCAAATTTTGGCGTTGTCATAAATACATATTTAGAGAGTCAGTCAGTTAAGTGCCATATGTGAAACACGCATGGGCGATCATGTCTCGAAAGTTACATGACTGACTGGGCAGAAGATTACCCCTCAGTAGGATGCCATTGCTTTCTGCGGTAGACTGTTTGTCAGGCAAGGCTATAGAACCCAATCTGTCCTGTTATTTAACCCATAACTGGAAGGAAGAGATGGTATTTGCACGTAAGTGAATGCAATGAATTCAACTGGAATTTGAACTCGACTCCCCGATTTCTCGTTCCGAGCCGATATCCACTGCACCACAACGCACATCCGTATTGAGAGAGTAGTAAAGACAATATTTTTAATAAATAAATAAAAATAATAGAAAACAAATACACTGAGTCATAAAACCAAATACATATTTAGAGATTATTAAAAACTAAATTTTTAATAAATAAATAAAGATAATAAAAACAAATACATATTTAGAGATTATTTAAGACAGTTATTTAATAAATAAACAAATAAATAAAAATAAGAAAAAAAACAAATACATTGAATAATAAAATCAATTACATATTTAGAGATTATTAAAGACAGTATTCTTAATAAATAAATAAATAAATTAATTAATTAATAAATAAAAATAATAAAAACAAATACATATTATTTACAGATTAGTAAAGAGAGTATTTTTAATAAATAAATAAATAAATAAAAATGATAATAAAAAACCCTTCTATCGTCTTCTCTTTGATAGTTTTAAGTACAAGGTTTCCTCGTTTTCCGAAATGGTATAAACGAAGTACTTGTTACTGATAATTTATATGACAATTTTTCAACGTTGCCACCTCCTAAAAAAAAACGTTTCCACCCCTAAAAAAAACTAACTAATAACCTGTCCCTACTTGTCTCTCTGTTGAAGATCGAGGCTGATCATTTTCTGCGGCTGATTTCGAGAAGGTTAAACCCTTTCAAAATTAATACCATACGGCTCGGCGAACATTGCAGCGATGTTTGAGTTTGAGGTTTGTTTAACGGCATATCAACACCACTGTGGGTTATTTAATGCCAAAAAGGTGGGGTTTTAAGGTATTTTTTTTAAGCTTCACTTATAGTGAGAAGATTGATTTAGTCAGATTTTGAGTTTGAGTTTTGTTTAACGGCATATCAACACCTCTGTGGGTTATTTAATGCCAAAAAGGTGGGGTTTTAAAGGTATTGTTTTTAAGCTTCACTTATAGTGAGAAGATTGATTTAGTCAGATTTTGAGTTTGAGTTTGAGTTTTGTTTAACGGCATATCTGTATTCTAGTTCAACCTCTGTGGGCCATTTAATCCCAAAAAGGTGGGGTTTTGAGATATATTTTTTAAATGTTCGGTTATAGTGAGAAAGTTAATTCAGTCAGATTTTGATTAATCTTTTTTTTTATTTCTATTTTTTTTTTTTTCATTTTAGGAAACTTAAGCTGTATTCTACTTCTGTATTCAAAAAAAAATTTTTTTCCTTCAAAAATGTATTGTTGGTAATATTTTTCTTTCAAAAACGTATATTTTTGTATAAAATTCCATTTTTATGCTTTCATAGTGTTTTGACCCCAGTTTGGAGGTTAACTAAATTATAATTTATTTTTTATCTTTGAAAGCTAAAGATATCTTCTGGCTGTGTATTAAAAAAATTATTGCTGGTGATAATTTTTTTTCTTTCAAAAATGTATTGTGGCAATAATTTTTTCCTTCAAAAATGTATTGTGACAATAATTTCTTTAAAAAGTGCATATTTTTTTTATAAAAGTCTATTTTTATACTTCATAGTGTTTTGACCCCAATTTGTGGGGGTTAACTATTTGCCCATAGCTGGGACCCTAACAGGTGCTACCACTCCGGGTCGGGGTGGACCTGGGAAAACAGCAATTAAGATGTGATTCAATGCACCTCACAACCACCCAATCACAGGCCTTGCTGCCGGGTGCAGTTTACAGTCATACCCAGGACCAGAAGCGATGTCGATAGCAGTGAAAACACAAAAATTATTTAGGAAATCTGGGAAGGAACATTTTTTATGTTAATTCACTCCAAAATAAAAATAAAAATTACATTTACTAAAATTCTCCCAGATCGAAGCCCTTTCAATTGCACTCTGGTTTGTTTGATCTTTGCAATCGCCCTAATTTTGGGTGACGCGGATGTGTTATTTCTAAGTGTGGTGGGGTCTACATATTTGCTAATTCCAATAATCAGTCAATTAAGTGCCATACGTGATACACTCTTTGGGCGATCATGTCTCGAAAGATACATGACTGACTGGGCAGAAGATTATCCTGCAGTAGGTTGCCATTGCTTTGCTGCGGTATCCAATTGCCAGCCAAGGGCTATAGAACCCAATCTGTCTTATTATTTAACCCATAACTGGAGGGAAGAGACGGATTAATACCTTTTCCAATGGTATTTGTACGTAAATGAATGCAAGGAATTCAACTGGAATTCGAACTTGGCCCCCCGATTTGTCGTTCCGAGACGATATCCACTGCACCACAACGCACATCCTAGGCTTTCTCATTCCAATAAACAAGCCAAAAACAGATTGTTTTAAATATTTTTAAAATTGTAAAACATTCCTGTAAATACCTCGAATATCATCTGTACTTAAGAAATGAAAATAATTCACTGATTTTCGGTAATTTCTTTTTCTTATTTTAAGTGTTAAAGTTGCTGCGTGGGAAGCTAAACAAACTTTTTAAGTAACATTTTTTTTATCGTATCACCCCGAGCAAGGCGGGAACGCCACTGATGTACAGGGGGCTACATAAGAGAAAAAGATTAGATAGGAAGAAGAGTAAAGAGAAAGTTGAACCAGTTAAGGATGGAAATACAGGTGTGATGACAGTTGCAAAGGTAGATAGAAAGGAAAAGATATACAGAGTGATGTAGAAAAAACTAGAGTCAAGTGGTTAAGAGATGGGTATTGACATTGCATTTCAATTCCTGGAGGTTGTAGCCGTCAAGAAAGCAAGAATATATATATATATATATATATATATATATATATATATATTCTAAACATATACTGTTAAATATAAGAGACAATGATACTTTCAGAGAATTATATATATATATATATATATATATATATAATACTCTGAGAGTAGTTTTATATGAAATTATTAACTTAAAAAACAAAAAAAAAACAAAACAGTTTCGTTCTTAGATTCTAGCCAGAAGACAGCAGGCTAGCGAAGAGATATTAATGGCTTTATTAAAGATAACTGACAAGGTGCAGAATCTCATATCTGAAATTCTTGGGACCGGAAGTGCTTTGGTTTTCATATTTTTTCATATTTTGTAATACAGGTTATTTAATTTGTATATAGCATCTATAAAATAGGACAACTTGGGAATAGAACCCAAGCATAAATATGATATCCGTATCTTCTTCTATGTGCCCTGTCCCTTCAGGACGTAGGCGATCATGATTCTCCACGTCTCCTTATCCCTGGTGTCTCTTAGTATGCTTTCTCCTGTTATACCTCGCAACCTCCTTTCCGTCATCCACCTGATCAGGCCCTGCAAATATGTTATCCGCTGCCTTCCTGTGTCTCTTTTTTTCTTCTATCTGACCTGTTAGTTTCAAGTTCTCCAAGCCCTCCTTCCTCATTGCATGTCCCAGGAACTTCAGTTGTCTCTTCCTCAGTATTAACTTTCTTTTGGTTGCCATTCTTTCCATCGTACCTCATCATTGCTCGCATGCTCGGTTCATGATATCCGCAGCATCCTTCTGTAGAACCACATTTCCGCTGCTTCAAGTTTATTCCTTGTCTTCGATGATATTGTCCAGCATTCACTGCCGTATTGAAGAACTGACATCACATAGCAATCCAGCACTCTCTGCTTTGTTTCTAATGAAATTTTCCTGTCTCTTAGTATTTTACACAGCTTCTGGAATGCGTCCTTCGCCATGCCAATTCGCTTTTGGATCTCTGTGTCGCACTTGCCGTCTTTTGTTAGAACACTCCCTAGGTATTTACATTTGTGTACTTGCTTGATTCATTTCATAAAACAACTTAAACATCTACCCTAAATGTAGTTTTATACTAGCAGTATAGCCCGACGTTGCTCGGGTGTAATTAAAGCTTTAAAACTAATGCATGGTCCTGGAGCTCAGACTCTTTGGACGTTGGCACGAAACACTAAAAAGCAATAGTTGTTTCCAGTGAAAACGAAACCGTAGACTGAAAGAAAAATGAATGGATCTAAGTCAAATTTTGATTTCCTGGTATCGATATCAAATTTTCTGCACTATTGAAGAACTGCGACCTTGAAACTTCTGAATATCGTTTCTTATGTCTTTGTCTATGAGTGTATCAAATTTGATTAAAATCGGACCACTTTTTCTAGAACCCGATTTTTTCGATTATCGATTTTCGATATTTATCGGGGGTACCTCGACACAAAACCTAGCTAATAACACTCGCAGACGCTTATAGTACAACTGTGTATATCTTCAAGAAAATCGGT
This sequence comes from Ascarosepion bandense, assembly GCA_037127315.1. NCBI lineage: Eukaryota > Metazoa > Mollusca > Cephalopoda > Sepiida > Sepiidae > Ascarosepion > Ascarosepion bandense. The sequence continues at coordinate 1,313,696 of JBBBDQ010001330.1, read as the reverse complement.
TCGGCCGTTTTGGAGTCTATAGGTAACGGATACACACACACACATACACACACACACGGACAAAGTTCCATTTATAAGTAAGTTTAGTTAAGCAGCGTATATTTACTCCGACGCTGAAGAATCCACCCCATCAATACGCGATCGAGGTCCTCATTTTTTGCACTGTGCAATGTTTTTCTATTTTTCATTAATTTGTTTTCATTACAAAACTTTAACAATTTCTCCTTCTGTTTCCTTAGGTCGGACATAGCGTTTGTTTCAACGCCAAACACTTCAGTCAGAAGAGTCTGACTTTCTGTGATACTAATAAACACAAATACTTTCTTTTTCCCTTTCACTATACATATTTTTTTTTTATTCATATCACCCCAAGCAAGGCGGTAACGCCACTGATGTGCAGGGGTCTATATAAAAGTGAGAAGATTAGAAAAGAGAAAACCGGAAACCGCATCCTAAACAGGAAACAAGGGATGAGCCTCTTCACCTGTTCAAGAGATGAGGGTGGAGTGTGAACCGGGCGATAGTTTAGTCTATCTACTCCAATTATGGGCATTTGTAGGATTCTCTGAGATTTTGAAAATCTTTACTGAGCTCTGAACAACTGATAAGTAATCCCCGAACGAAGGAGAAAAAAAAGCAGCTGGAGAAAAATTGTCGGCTGCATTTCGTAGGTTTAACTGTAAAAGGACGGGACCTTGTGGCCAGTCCGGTTGCTGGAGTAAATTCTTGCGAAGGGTGGGGGGCACCAGGACCTAAGTTCGTCAGAGCAGAAGCCATGAAAATATTTGCAAAAATATTACTGATTTTACTTTCACTATATAAATGAAACTGTTCGGAATTGACATAAATACGACGAACTCGTGGGTGTCGAGGAAATGTGGTTCGTTTTCCCAACGCTCGCATTACGTTGTTAATTTAACAAAAAAGTGTTATTCAAGATCTTGGTTGGGGATTTCTACCACGTGCACCGTATTTTCTTGATTTAGCGTTTTTCGGTTTATAAACTCTTTCAGTCGCTTCAGTTTGCCAGGGGTTTCTCGTTTGACAACGATAGGAAGTAAACAGGCGTAGAGAGATCGATAGTAAACAGGCTGAAATAGATAGTGAACAGCCTGCGATAGATAGATAGATAGATAGATAGATAGATAGAAATTTCTAAAAGTTAATAGATAGAGAGACAGACAGGTAGAACCATAGATAGATAGATAGATAGATAGAAATTTCTAAAAGTTAATAGACAGAGAGACAGACAAGCAGAACCATAGATAGATAGATAAATAGATAGTAAACAGCCATAGATAGACAGATAGATAGATAGAAATTTCTAAAAGTTAATAGACAGAGAGACAGACAAGCAGAACCATAGATAGATAAATAGATAGTAAACAGCCATAGATAGATAGACAGATAGATAGATAGAAATTTATAAAAGTTAATAGATAGAAATGTAGAACTATAGATAGATAGAGAGAGAGAGAGAGAGAGAGAGAGAGAGAAAGTAAACAGGCTGAGATAGATAAATAGACAATGAACAGGCTAAGATCGATGAATTCACAGATAGATAGATAGATAGATAGATAGATAGTAAAGAGGATAGATAGATAGATAGATAGATAGATAGATAGTAAAGAGGATGAGATAGATAGATAGATAGATAGATAGATAGTAAAGAGGATAGATAGATAGATAGATAGATAGATAGATAGATAGATAGATAGATAGAAAACGTGCTAATTATTTTACCTGTCAGCGATGAATCGGAGATAAGAATTTCACTTGAAGTGTGAGTCCCCTCTTGAGCACGGAGCTTTTTCGAGAGACATCCGCTCATCGTGACTGGTAGCAGTTTGGGGTGTGATTGGCGATGATGAAATATAACCAGTTTGGTTTTGGAGGCAATGAATATAACCAAACAGTTTTTGCCCCAATTGAACGTTAGTGCTAGATCGGAAGAGAGGTCAGCTGCAAATGACCGTCAACATTTTTGGAGGTGCGCCCGTATATCGCCGTATCATTGGCATAGATGTTTACAAATGACTGGAGTATATTCTTAGATCATTTATGTAAATCAGAAAGAGGGTTGATGGCCAAAGCATCGGAGTGTTGGCCGTTAATAGCTGCCTTCAGGGTTCTAGGAACGATTTTTTTTTTTAATCGCATCATCCCAAGCAAGGCGGTAACGCCACTGATGTGCAAGGGGCTACGTAATAGTGAAAAGAATGGAAAAGAGAAAGCCGGAAACCACATCCTAAACAGGGAACAAGGGATGAACCTCTTAACCTGTTCAATAGACGTGGGTGGAGTGTGAACCGGGCGATAGATAGATCTATCTACTCCAATTGATTTTACAATAGAGAAAACTCTTCCAGTGATTTAGTAACCTGAGATCTGGTGTCACACCTTGTCGAAGGCTTTTGAGATATCGAGTGTTATGGTCCTTGTGGTATTTATGCCGTCAAGGGCTTCACTAATTTAATACTGGGTAGTGGATCGGGCTAATTGAAATCTGTACTGCCCGTCGACCTCTCACTTCAACAACCTTCTTGTGAATAACGATCTCAAAAAGTTTGCTGATAATTCCGAGGAAACTAATGGATTTGTACTGGGAGGGGAGGATCGGTTGCTTTAAATAGATATAGACGTTGGTTAGTTCCAGCAACTTGACTCAAAGTGTTCAATACCAGGCTACAGCAGTAGTGAGCAAGTAACTTACAGAGTCGGTTTAGAGGGAGATAATTCATGACTACCTAAAGAGTCTTCGCACAAGGATTGAAAATGATATACTCCAGTGATCGTAATGAAAGGTTCGGTTCGAGCTTCCTAGCTCCTGAAGAAAGCTGGCGCGTACAACGGCCTAAAAGTCGTATAAATGGCAACTAAGATGAGTACAATAGTCCCAATAATGTAGATAGTGTAAATACTACATTAACATAGAAATATTGACAAATAGTGTGTGGATATATATATATATATATATATATACATATATATATATATATCAGTCAGTCAGTCAGTTATGTACCATACGTGATACACGCTTGGGCGATCATGTATCGAAAGAGACATGACTGACTGGGCAGAAGGTTATCCCGCAGTAGGTTGCCATTGCTTTCTGCGGTAGACTGGTTGCCGACCAAGGCAACCAAGGGAATTTGCGCGTAAGTGAATGCAATGAATTCAGCTAGAATTTGAACTCGGCTTCCCGATTTCTCGTTCCGCACCGATATCCAATGCACCATAAGGCACATCCATATATATATATATATATATATATATATATATATATATATATATATATATATATAAAGAGACAAAAACTGTACTTAACTGAGGCGTTTCGTCTTTTTAGAGACTTTATTAAGGCACTAAAATAAATTCCTTTATCTTTTTTTGTTCATGTTGTCTCTTTTACAGACACACTCCATCTGACAATATTTACACACACACACACACACACACACACACACACACACACATATATATATATATATATATAATTTTTATCCAGTTCTTGGCCAGAATCAAAATAGTACTTAGTTGTATTAAAAGTGCTGAATACATATATAATGTAGTACTTTTGAATATTTGAATTTGGAAGGAATATTGTGTGGTCTGATGAAATGAGCTAATTAAGTTCATTGAAATGAATTATAATTTATAAACAGTGTAAATGACGTGTTAAGTTTTCCTTTATATATATATATATATATATGATTTCGGAAGTCAGTCGATTACACTACGTTGGTTTCAATCTTTCGCTATCTTTAGGCGTTTTAAGTTTTAAAAAAAAATGGATGTTCGGATAATATAAAATGCCAGAAGACACTGAAATGTTGAAATGTTGAAACCAACATATATATAAAGGAAAACTTAACACGTCATTTACATTGTTTATAAATTATAATTCATTTCAATGAACTTAATTAGCTCATTTCATCAGACCACACAATATTCCTTCCATTTGGTACAAAAGATTTTGCCGGAGTAAGCATGTTTTTTACTGAAAAGAAAGATAAAAAGTAAATAATAAGGAAAAAGAAAAGGAAAAGAGTTAAGCTCATTGAAATGAATTATAATTTATAACCAACTTAAATGACCTGTTGCGTTTTCCTTTATAGATATCATATTGCTCTGGATGACATCCATTGAACTCTCTACATAGATATAACACTTACTATTTTATATTGTTGGATTATCCTCGCCGTTTACGGACTGGGCATCTATATATATATATATATATATATATATGTGTGTGTGTGTGTGTGTGTGTGTGGATCGGAATCCGACAAGGAGTAAAAATATCTTTATTCTAACATATTTCGCTTTAACAAGCTTCTTCATTAATTCTTTCTAGATGAATGATTTAAAATTCTATGAGGTATGTTGATTGAGGTATGGTTTCATTCGTCAGATACGTGTTATGTGTGATAAAGCAATGGATGATATATATTTTGATGTTGAAATGTTTCGATCAAGGTGTTTTTAAATAAATGATATCTGGTCAGGAAGTTGGTGGGGCAACATTTCAGCATGTCCATCTAGCATAGTACCGGTTATTAACTAGGTCCCACCCTTTTACAGTTAAACGGATAAGATATAGCCGTAATTTCTACTCCAACAGCTTCTTTTATCGCGCTTCCCGCCTGTGGAATCCCCTTCCACATGCCTGCTTCCCCGACAGCTACAATCTCCAGGTATTTAAATGTAAAGTCAATAGGATCAATAGACACCTCCTATCACACTAACTTTCAACTATTCTCCCAACACTCTCAACATCTACCCAACCCTCATTCTCGGTATCCTTACCCGCCTATCACCCACCTTCTGACATTTCCTATATCTAACCATCCTTTCTCCACTCTATGTAGCCCAATAGTGGCAGTGAAATGCCTTGCTCGGGGTGAAACGCTTATAAAACAATAAATAAATAAAACTTCCCTGTTCACACCAGATGGAGGTTGAGTGACAGCAAGTCTCCTCAGCTATCATGCACTTTCTTCAGTATTCTTGTAGACCTCATCAGTAAAAACACTTCCTCGAATTTCTCATTCATCTTATCCGGCCTCTAGCGTTTCATTTTTTGTTTTTGTTTGTTTGTTTGTTTGTTTGTTTGCTTGTTTGCTTTTTCTTTTTGTTGTTGTTTTGGCATTGGTTCAAGTGCTCCAAGTATTATGGGTACAATCCCCACCTTCACGTTCCACACATTTCTTAAATCAAGGAAAACTGGTAGTTTTCCAAGTTTTCACTCTTTTAGTTCCACTTGTTGGGCCACGATCTGGCAAGGAAAGTTTTTCTTGTTTACTATGAAAAGCTACGGACTTCTTATTCAAATGAGATGGTTAATATTTACTAAGCTAATTTTGGCACAAGTATGATGCATCCAGTCAGGATTGAACTCACGACTCAATAGTAATGGTCAACTAAATTGGTTGGATAATCATTACCACATATTAAAGAGTTACTGTCATTATTTGCTAGGATTTAGCTTTGTGTTGGTATAACGCTTCAAGTATAAGGCACCTATTTAGTTTGGGATTCTGTACATAACCATTGTCCCACTTCTAAGGAAAAAGGAGAACCATTTAAATGACATGGTTTTTCCTGACCTAAAGTTTGTAATTTATTTACATCAAACGTTTTTCTCTTCATTCTCGGAACGAGAAATCGGAGAGCCGGGTTCGAATTCCAGTTGAATTCATTGCATTCACTTACGAGCAAATACCCCTGAGAAAAGTATTAATCAATCTCTTCCCTCTCCGGCTATTTTTAAACAACAAAGCATATTGGGTAATCTTGGCTGGCAACTAGTCTACTACAGAAAATAATGGCAACTAACAGCGAGAAAATCTTCTGTCCAGTTAGTTGTGTCTCTTCTGAGACATGATCGTCGAAAGGTGTGTACACGTTTGGCACTTAACTGACTGACTTCACAGAACGTCATAAGATGTTTATAATAAAGCAAAATTAAATCGGTGATTGTTATATTCATCTAAGCTTATTTATAAATGGAACTTTGTTTCTCTGTGTGTGTGTCTGTGTGTGGGTGTGTCCGTTACCTATACACTCTGAAACAGCTGAATCGATGTTCTTGAAAATTTACACAGTTGTACTATAATCGTCTGCGAGTGTTCTTAGCTAGGTTTTGTGTCGAGGCACCCCCGATAAATATCGAAAATCGATAATCGAAAATATCGGGTTATAGAAGGAGTGGTCCGATTTTAATCAAATTTGATACACTCATAGACAAAGACATAAGAAACGATATTCAGAAGTTTCAAGGTCGCAGTTCTTACAATAATGCAGAAAATTTGATATCGATACCAGGAAATCAAAATTTGACTCACATCCATTCATTTTTCTTTCAGTCTACGGTTTCGTTTTAACTGGAAACAACTATTGCTTTTTAGTCTTTCGTGCCAACGTCCAAAGTGTCTGGGCTCTAGGACCATGGATTAGTTTTAAAGCTTTCATTACACCCGAGCAACGCCGAGCTATACTGCTAGTATATATATATATATATATATACGCACACACACACTAGGTGTGATTGGTAAATTGTCGCAATTATTTTATTATTTCAAATATTCTTTAGGCTGAGTCTGAGCTCCAGGACCATGGATTAGTTTTAAAGCTTTCATTACACCCGAGCAACGCCGGGCTATACTGCTAGTTGCCAGATAAAAGTAGAACTTCAGAAAAGAAAAAGAAAAAAAGCTGAGCGTATATTCTGTAGATCTGTCGTTTATTCGTTCTCTTTACAAAAGCATCATAAAATTTGCCAGTTGTTTTTGAACTTGAAATCCGGATTATATGTGGAGTTAAACCAAACTGAGTTTGTTTACATTCCCTTGTGACTGTTTCATTGAATAAACTACTGGATTAATCTTTAAATGAAGGAAGATTACAGGTTAAAAATAAGCCTTCGTTAATCCTCTGACAGTATCACCGACGAGGCGCTGGAGTTCGTGAAATCTCTAGATCCTTTCTTAACTACAAATTCTTGCTTAAACCACGTATCTAAGGGGAAAATTAAATCCGATGATATTAACCGCGTTGATGAAAAGACTTTGAACCAATGAACAGAACATAAATGGCGCACAAGAGCTCGTGTGGCTTTAGGGAAATAGATAGTCATTTATTATTGTTATTATTATTATTATTATTATTATTGCTTTTTTTTCTGTTGCTACTTGTCCCTTCTCTATTCTAGCTTCTTTTTCTCTCTTCTTTTCCCGTTTCTCTTTTTTCTTCCTCACTTCTTTTCTCCTCTCCTCATTGTTCCTTTCATCTTCCTATTCCTCTTTTCCCTCCTTTTCCTTTCTTTTTCCTCCTCGGTTTCCTCTGCTTCTTTTTCTTTCTGTTTCCTCTCATTCCTTCCGTTCCTTTTTTTTCCTCTCTCTCTCACACACACACACACACACACACACACACAGACAAAGTTCTATTTATAAATAAGTTTAGATTTAAATAAATTCTTTTCATTTGTAGTTATGATAAAATTGGTAGGTACTGCCATGTGTTTAGCTTTATTATGTTTATTTATATCATCCATTCTTTTATTTTTTTTATCAATCTGATAAGCTTTCCATTTCGCATTAAATATGAAATAATTAGATTATTATAAAAGCTTAAATTATTTTCGGTGTATTCCTCGTTGTGTAAATGCTGAGAGCTACAAATGCTATGCTTTTAAATAGGATTTGATCATTATTCCGGATTTTATTTAGTTGTTATGGCGCGATTAAGATATCTAAACTTATTTGTAAATGGAACTTTGTCTGTAGTTTCCTTTCTGTGTCTGCTATCAGCACTGTATCATCTGCGTACCTTAGGTTGTTTAAATTGTGGCCTCCGATGACAAATCCAAGGCATAACTTCTAGTGTCCTCAAAATATTCTCGCTGTACAAGCTGAACAGATCCGGTGAAAAGACATCCTTGTCTTACGCCCCTTTCTATCTTTGTATATCTACTCAATTAATTACCTGTCCGTATACAAGCGGTTTGTTGCCAGTAAAGATTCTTCATTACTCTTAAGTCTTTCCCAAATATGTCAAGGCTGCCGAGCATTTCCTCCATCAATTCTTTGTGGCGTATTTTGTCAAACGTCTTCGCATAATCAATAAAGCATAGATATAAGACCTTCTTCATTTGTATTGCCCTTTCAGAGAGCATCCTAATCATAAATATGGCGTTCCTTGTTCCAGTGTCTTTGACAAAACCGCACTGTTCTTGTCCTATATCTAGCCTGATTCTGCTTCTCGCTCTATATATCAGGATTCGGACAATCAGTTTTGTTATATGGCTCATTAAACTGATGGTTCTGTGGAGTTCGCACTTGTTTGCTCCTGGCTTCTTAGGTCGTGCTATGAAGATCGACTTGCTGAGGTCATCTGGTATTACACCACTATTCTAAATTTCATTTATTAGTTCTGTAATTTTCTCCATGCCAAATTCTTCCAGGGCTCTCAGCAGCTCTATGACTATGCCGTCTGATCCAGCAGTTTTGTTTCTATTCAGTTTGGCTATTGCAGATTCCACTTCAGACTTTAACATTTCCGGTCCGTCCTCAGCTTTGTGTATTATTGGTTGCTCTCTTTTGTCGTGGAAAAGATCTTTTATATCTTTTATCTATTCTTCCCATCGTTACAATCGCCCGGTTCACACTCCACCCACGTGTATTGAACAGGTGAAGAGGCTCATCCCTTGTTCCTTGTTTAGGATGTGATTTCCGGCTTTCTCTTTTCCAATCTTTTCACTCTTTACATTTTTTTTTTCAATTGGAGTAGATAGACTAAACTATCGCCCGGTTCACACTCCACCCACGTCTATTGAACAGGTGAAGAAGCTCATCCCTTGTTTCCTGTTTAGGATGCGGTTTCCGGTTTTCTCTTTTCCAATCTTTTCACTCTTTTCTTTTTTATTTATTTATTTATTTATTTTTTCAATTGGAGTAGATAGACTAAACTATCACCCGGTTCACACTCCACCCACGTCTATTGAACAGGTGAAGAGGCTCATCCCTTGTTCCTTGTTTAGGATGTGGTCTCCGGCTTTCTCTTTTCCAATCTTTTCACTCCTATGTAGCCCCCTACGCTTCAGTGGTGTTACCGCCTTGCTCGGGGTGATATGATTAAAAAAAAAACAAAAAAAAATTTCTCTTTCTCCAAAATGATTGTTCCATCCTTGGATTTTATACATTCTGTTAAAGAGCAGTTTTTTTTCCTGTCAGTTCTTTTATTTTTTTTTATGCATGTCTGCTTTATTATTCCTACTCAATCTCTCCACTTCTTCACATTTGTCATTGAGCCATTCCTCTTTAGCCTGTCTGCATTTTCTCCGTATTTCTTTGTGTAGTTCCCCGTACTTCATTCCATGTCTTGGTATCATTTTCTGCCTCCTTTGCATCATGTCGAGAATCTCTTCAGTCATCTACTCGCTTTTTTCTTCTGCGCCTAATTTCCTTTGGGGCAATGTTGTTTGCTGATGTCTCTATCGCTTCCTTTACGAAGTCCCATTTCGAGTGTCCTTTCCCAATTTGTTCTTCATATTTGATTTTCACGCTGTTAGTGTATTCTTTCTGTAGTTGGAGGTCATTCATGAGTGCGTTGTATTTCAGTTTTCGTGCTGCACTAGGCTTCTTTAATCTCCTGAGTTTTACTTTTAGTTTGCAGATGACTGGGACATAGTCGCTTCCACAGTCGGCGCGTGGATAGGCTGCATTTCTGAATCTCCTGTTTATGATTAGGTTGTTTAAATTGTGGCCTCCGATGACGAATCCAGCGATAATACGTCACATAAAAAAGACAAAATTAAATAATGCTAGTTTTCAATTTCCTTAGAGATAGCTACTCTCTTTACTGCGTTTCATCAATTTCTGATTAAGTCTGGAGGCAGACTAAACAGTTTGTTTGTTTGTTGTTTTTTTTTAGCTAAAATTAGTTCGAACAATTTTTTAGCAATAATTCCGTGCGTTGTGTAATGAACCTCAGAAAGAAAGGGATTGTTAGTGATCAGGAATTAAAATAAAGCAATTATTATATGCATAATAGCAATTTATTGCTTATGCTTTTCCTATAGTCATGCATTAAAACGAGAAATAAAGGGATTGTCAGGGGTTGTAAAATAGTGTAAACATTTTAGACAGCACAGGCCTTTGCGTGTGCGTCACACACAGTGTTGCTGATAATTTGAAAATTGAAATTTCTTTTTGACGAAGCTAAGCATTTCTTTCTTTTTTTTTTTGTTTTTTTCGTTTTTGTTTTGTTTTTTTTTTTGTTTTTTTGTTTCTTTTTTTTCTAACATACTGCTGTGACTGGTCGACCACCGCTAATAAAATATTTTTAGTAGCAGTTAGACAAAATATGTAGTAAGTGTGGAAATTCTGATGCGATGGGCATTTCTTTTCACAATTTGTGTCTAGTGCTTGCGAAGTCCAACATCCAGCGTGTTTCTGTTATCAGCCTTTACATCACACTGACTTTACATTATATATATATATATATATATATATATATATATATATATATATATATATATATATATATATATATATATATATATATCTCGAACGCCCATAGCCCAGAGGTAGAGTCGCCGACTGACGCCATTTCGGTCGGGTTTCAATCCCGGGTAAAAAAGCAATCGGAGTCTAACCATACTGATGAGCTGTGATACGGCGAAACAGATCTGTCTGCGGATGACTATATATATATATACCTTAGTTTGTGATAGCAACATCTCCCAAGTTTTGCCAAGGAAGGGGCTCATGCATTAAATCGTAGATTTTCTTCCAACATTCATTTATAATACGGATAGCTTAGGCGGTGAGCTATTTGATGCATCTGCAGTGATAGTGTCAAAATTTAACAGAAGGAAGTGAATACGTTCGCGCATCTGTAGAACGAAATGGCTAATCTGAGAAAGGAGACTACCACGTGATCCCTGTGGGAGTTTTTTGCGTGACTGTTCATATATACATATAGTGTTGTTGTGGGTAAAAGATTTCAATGTGGCTGTTGAAGATTCCACATCATCCAGACTTGCATACCGCGGTCGAGAAATAAAAATAAAAAATAACTAGTGTGTCTTATCTGTGAGTTGGTGAATGTATGAGGAGATTTGGAAGTAGGAGGGTCTGCGTGGTTGTCGAAAGATTCTATGTAACTCAGTCTAAGATCCCACAGCAGGAAGTACACGTCTGCTCACCGAATAAAGTAACATTCTCTACCGTAATTAACGAGGAATTTCTCTCTCTCCAATCTACTTCTGTGTCTTTCTCTCTCTCTCTTACTTTTTTTATTTTTTTCTCTCTACTTATTTTTCTCTCTCTCTCTCTAGTTATTTCTTTCTCTCTCTCTCTACTTATTTCTCTCTCTATCTCTACTTATTTCTCTCTCTCTCTAGTTATTTCTCTCTCTATCTCTAATTATTTCTCTCTCTCTACTTATTTATATATCTCTCTCTACTTATTTCTCTCTCTATCTCTACATATTTCTTTCTCTCTCTACTTACTTCTCTCTCTCTCTCTCTCTACTTTTTACTTACCTCTTTTGCTTCTTTGTCTCAATCTATTTTCTTTCTTTCTTCTTCTTCTTCTTCTTCTTCTTCTTCTTCTGCTTCTTCTTCTCTCTCTACATTTCCTTCCCTGCCCCTACTTCTTTTTTCTGTTTCTCCCATTTTTCTCACTCCACCCACCACTTTCTCTTTCTATCCTCCCTTTCTCTCACTCCTTCTCCACTTCGTTCCTTATCTCTCAATTCACCCTATTTTCTTCTCCCTACACTTCTTTCTTCTTCTCTCTGTCTCCTCTTTTTTTTTTGTTTTCCGCTTTCCTCCTCCTACCACTTGTTTTTCTTTCTCTCCTCCCCGAGATCTTTCCCCCTTTCTCTTCTTTTCCTTTTCTTTCCTTATCTCTCAATTCACTTATTTCTTTTTCTATCTTTCTATTCTTTGTTCTTCTCCTCTCTGTCCTCAATCCCTTTTTCTCTGTTTCTCCACTTTCCCTCTCTTTCTGCATCCTTCTCTCTCTAACAGATCTTTTCCTTTCTCTCTCTCTCTCTTTCTTTCCTTCTCTCTCAATACACTTATTCTCTTCTATCTATCTCTCTATTTCTTTCTACACTTCTTCTTTCTTCTCTCTCTCCTCGCTTCGTTTTCTCTGCTTCTCCGCCTTTCCCTCTTCTAACACTTTTTTCTTTCTCTTCTCCGTAGATCTTCCCCCACTCTCTCTTGCTCCTCACTTCTTTCCTTCTCCCTCAATTCAGTTATTTTCTACTCTCTCTTCACTTATTTCCTTCTTTCTCTCTTATTTCTTTTCTTTCTTTCTCTCTCTCCTCCATTTTATTTCTTTTTGTCGTCTTTCACTTTTTCTTTTCTGCTCTCTCCTTTTGCACCTTTCTCTCCATCACTGCTTTCTTTTTCACTTTCTCGTACACTTTTTTCTTCTCTCTCTCTCTAATCCATTTCTTTCTTTTTTCTCTCTCTCTTTCATTTCACGTCTTTTTCTTTCTTTCTTTCTTTCTTTCTTTCTTTCTTTCTTTCTTATTGCATCTGTTTTTATCTTTCCAAAACTAATGATCTCACACTTCTTCTCTCCTCTCTTCATCCCTTGTTATTTTTCCTTTTCTCTCTCTATTTCTCTCCATTTTTTTTAATATCTTCTTCTATATATCCATCTCTACCTCAGGTAAACCTTCTTTTGACACGAAACCAATATCAATTGACTTCTGTCTTGGTTGATAACTTTCTTTTTTTTAATGTATCCGTACGGGGCTAACGGGTCTCGAGGCCGCCTTAGCATGGTGCAATGGTTAGAGGGCGGGTCTGCTTGATCGTTAGTACTGAGTAGTAAGTTTATTCCTCAACAGGTACAGCGATACTTATGTTTTCATGCTAAACTTAGCTAAGTTTTGCATATAGTGGGGGTCTTTAAATTTAATCAACGAAACAGGATGCTTAATGTTGGAGAAGGTTGTGAGTTTCTTAATAGGTTAAATTTCGTAATGGGTTAAATAGTAATATTGTTATCTGTAAAAATCATTGTTACCTCTCCACTTCTAAAATTGTTAATTCAATATTCGCTCGTAAAAAAGATTTCTCACAATCCAAAATATGTTTTGCTTTTAAATATCCGGACAAAGGGTATATTTGACATATCTATATCTAAACTTATTTATAAATGGAACTTTGTATGTGTGTGTGTGTGTGTGCGTGTGCGTGTGTGTGTGTGTGTGTGTGTCCGCTACCTATAGACTCCGAAACGGCTGAACCAATTTTCTTGAAAATTTACACAGTTGTACTATAAGCGTCTGCGAGTGTTCTTAGCTAGGTTTTGTGTCGAGGTACCCCCGATAAATATCGAAAATCGATAATCGAAAAAAATCGAGTTATAGAAGGAGTCGTCCGATTTTAATCAAATTTGATACACTCATAGACAAAGACATAAGAAATGATATTCAGAAGTTTCAAGGTTGCAGTTCTTGCAATAGTGCAGAAAATCGATAATATATATAAAAGGCAAAATGTTTGTGTGTGTGTGTATGTTTATCTGTCTGTATGTCCTTTATACAAATCCACAATTTTTATCTGATTCTCACCCAACTTCACACAAATATTCTATAGGCTGAGTCTGAGCTCCAGGACCATGGATTAGTTTTAAAGCTTTCATTACACCCGAGCAACGCTGGGCTATACTGCTAGTAATAAGAAAAAATTGTTTTTTATGGCTTATGAAACCTTAAAAAAACAATATTTTTTTCTTATATGCTCCGAAATTTAAAGCATCTTTTTATCTTATGAACAATGTCCTTTTTGTTTACATTTTTTTAAACGTTGTCGTTGCTCATATGTTCCATTAATAATTCTCAGCATCTTTCTGTAGAGCCATGTCTGTTGATTTAAGTAGCGTTATATATCGAATATCGAAACGTTACGCTTATTCTTACAGCATGTCGACAAAACACGTCAATTTTCTTTTGCAAATGATTTTTCCCATGTTAGTTACATTATAACACGGATTTCGTATATATTTCAACTTCATTAAATGACTAATCAAAAAAAAAAAAAAGAAACGGACAGAACTTTTTTGGTTACCTTGTATTTGTTCGGATAAACCTTTTTCTATGCTACCCTGATTTACAGTTGAAACGGCTCTTTTTAACCGTACGTTTTTCTAACACTCTTCTCGCTTTAAACGCAATGTCAGCTAATATTTACTGTCTTCTTAGTTATTGTTATTTTACAACTCTCTCTCTCTTTCTCTCTCTCTTTCTCTCTCTCTCTCTCTCCCAGTATTTACATTATTCGGACTATTGTCCTCGTTTCTGTTGCCATTTGTACGACGTTTCGGCCGTTGTACGCCCTGGTCTTCATCAGGTGCTAGGAATTTCGAACCGAATCGTTTATTACAATCACTGGGGTATATCATTCTCATTCCTTGCGTAGTAGTAATGCCACGATTGTAAGTCATCAGCTAACTCCCTCTAACCCTGCAAGTTACTTGTTCACCATTGCTGTGGCCTGGTATTGAACTCACAACTCTTTCGATCAAGTGATAAGAACTAACCACTAGGCCATGTGTCCTTAAGGACAAGAACAACCGAATTTCTTTTTTAGAGTTGTGAGTTCAATACCAGGTTACAGCAAGGGTGAACAAGTAATTTGACCATATATGACAGCATAATTCCATGCACGGACATATATATATATATATATATATATATATATAATTTGTATATTTTATATGTATTTTATAGTATGCATATATATATATATATATTCCATTTTCAAACGAGTTATTTCGCTACCCAGATTTCTACCATGAGTGCTGTCTTCAGGCGTCTGGGTAGCACTCGATTAAAAATGGAAAATATTCAAAAGTTCTACAATATAATTGTATAGAACACTTTTTAATACAAATGTGTACTGGTCTAACCCCATTAGGACCAAAAACTAAGTATTAAACAATCAATATATATATATATATGTGTGTGTGTGTGTGTGTGTGTGTGTGTGTGTGTGTGTGTGTGTGTGTGTGTGTGTAAAACACTGCCACTTTATTTTGACAGATATATTTACCAAAATTACACACAAATATATTGAAATACTAAAAAGTAAATTCAACAAAAACGCCATTGGCTTCAACTACGACCTCCAGACAACATCATTAATCAATTGTAACTCTTCTGTAGGGTCTACTTGTTTAAGTTAGTGAATGCTGCCATAATCAGTTCATCTTTGGTTTTGTAAGAGATTTTGTTGGTCTCTCGTTCAACTGCACCCAACACATAATCATCAAAGGGGTTGCAGTCTGGGGAGTTAAGTGGCTAGATGTAAGGTGTGGTGTGGTCGCAGAAATTGTCTGACAACAATAAATGCGTTCTCCTGCTTGTGTGGCATGGTGAAGAGTCCTGTTGCCAGACACAAGGCCTTCCAGCAGCCACCCTTTAGAACCAGGACAGAACTACCTCCTCTAGGCACTTGATGTAGACCTCCATCTTGAACCTGAGTCACTCCAAAAACCTTCATAATCATCATTAGACTCATCCAACTCTTTTCAAACTCTCTGCTTCTCCACAGACTGACACCCAAATACTCTGAAATATTCGTATTTGTGCTTCAGGTGCGAATGACAAGCAGTACAGTATGCCGTTCCCAAATTTCTTGCAGATTGAATTGCACAGTTGATACAATCAAAAACAAACAACGCGCATGCGCGAAATTAACAATACAAAATGGCGACAATTAACCCTTCGCACCCTGGATATATTCCGAAAATACTTCTTTTATCCTCTCACCTGGACCTCTAGACAGTGTTTTATTCATCGCTTCTCGTATCTTGTAAAAATTTCTTTTGACGGATAGTTCCGTCATGTTATTGATTCATTCAACTACTCAGAGCGGGTTTCTCCAAGTGTTAATGTTTGTCCTTTACAAATTTCAACTGTTTAGAAGCATTGTACACTGGATTTCCCTTTTCCTTAATGTTACGCCACACAACAGCCACCGTTTTTTTGTCGTGAAAACCCTCTTTTAAATATTTCTTCTCAGGCTGTATATAAAATTATGTAACATTGATTTCTCTAAATGAAACCTGACCTAGTACTGACTTGTAAACCGAGAAAAACGTTCGGGCCTTTTATTCTGCGACCTAAATATTTTCTAACTCTAAAAAGAAAAGAAAAATATCACTGTTTAACATACATTAAATTGCTATGGTAGGTAGGTAACAAATTTCTTCTCTAATGATATTGTACCAACTATAATGCTCTAGTTTTAAATACCACAGAGTTGCACGCGTTTCTCGCTTCAGCAGTTATAAATGCATAGTAAGTTCGATCCTCACTAAGCACTCCATATTTTCGGATTTGTGCCACATTTAAAGTACGCTTAGAAGGCATAATCTTCGACATGCTTATCATGCTTGTATCGTTAGATCAATTTTTTTATCGTTTCACCCCAAGTAAGGCAGTACCGCCACTGGTGCACAGGGGGCTACATATATTATATCATGCCCAACTTATTTGTTTTCATCTAATGAGAAGGAGCAAAATTTGAAGTTGAATTTTTGTTTAACGGCATATCAACATCTATGGGTTATTTAATGTAAAAAATGTGGGGTTTTAATTTTTTTTAATGTTTAGTTATAGTGAGATTTAGTCAGATTTTAATAAAAAATTATTTATTTTTTATTTTAGAAAACTGAAGATGTCTTCTAGTTTTGTATTAAAACATTTATTGCTGGTAATAATTTTTTTCTTTCAAAAATGTATTGCGGCAATAATTTTTTTCCTGCAAAAATGTATATTTTTCTATAAAAATCTATTTTTATTCTTTTATACCATTTTGACTCCAGTTTTGGGGATAAATTATTTACCCATAGCTGGGACCCTAACAGATGCTACCACTCCGGGTCAGGAGAACCTAGATGGTTCCATACTCTTCACAACCTCTCAATCAGAGGTCTTACTGCCGGATGCAGTTTACTGTCATACCCAGGACAGTAAGAATGAGCAATTTGCCTATTTAATTTTTAAAATTAAAATTTAAAAATTAAAAGTTTAGCTTGTACTGGAGTTAAAAAGGTACACACACGTAAATAAATATATAGCTTCTTTGAGGTGTAGGGGTTACACTTTTGCACGTGGGGTCAGTCAGCGCATTCTTGACCCTAAAGGACAATGCGTTGAAAGTAACCGCGTGTAACCAATGCTGATTTTTGTTTTTAATAATGTTTCTAAAATTTAACAAATAAAAAAGGCCGTATATAAAGTTAAGGGTTTTTTTTTACCGACAACTTCCCTGATGTGCCATTTTACATCATGCGAAAATTAAAACAAAAAAAAAAAATACGAAAAAAAACGCCCCCTCCCCACTAAGGCAGGATGTAACACATTACTTATTTTTAATGTGACAAATCCGAGCCTAAAAACCTCGGACAAAAATTTTCTCCGGACTCTGTATAAGCAGAGTCGGAGTCCTGTTTAGTTTTTCTCAGACGAGACTCTGCCTTTCGTCGGAGACTCGTCTAGGTTCATTTTTGGCAGAAATTCGGCCAAAAATAAACGACTGTGTAGCGCAACAGATAACGTAAACGAGCTTTATGATTTCACGCGAACACAATTCTTAACAGTTTCCGAGCAGCTTCGTCTCCCAAATTTCACTTTTGAGACTTGGGTCAACCTATGCTGTTGGGATCCTCCTTACACACCAATATTATCAAGATGTCACCTTGATAAATCGATCATGTTAAGATTTGAACTAGGGTCTCATGGTAAAATAGCTAGCATTCTAAACACACGGCTAATTATGGTAATGAGCAAAAGAAAAGCAAAGTAAATGCAACCTCAGCCCCATAAATGTACATTTTATATATATCTCAGAGATTAAATGCACCAACTATTACGGGACGGACATTTTAGAAAGCAAAGAAATGAATATTAATTCATATTACAAAGTAGATTAAATACAATCGCTGTCCCATAATAGTTTATACATTCAGATATATAATTTATACAGAAAATATATCAACTATTACGGTACAGTTTTAGGAAGTAATGTGATAGATATTAAGAAGCAGATTAAATACACCCTCTTACCCATAATAGTTGTTACATTTTCATATGTAATTTTATGCACAACATGTACTATTATACAACAGGTTTAGGAAGTCATGAATATTAATATTAAGAAACAATAAATCCATCTGTCCCATAATAAGTGGTACATTTCATATATATTCAAACTAGCAGTTATAGCCCAGCGTTGCTCAGGTGTAATGAAAGCTTTAAAACTAATCCATGGTCCTGAAGCTCAGACTCTTTGGACGTTGGCACGAAAGACTAAAAAGCAGTAGTTGTTTCGAGTTAAAGCGAAACCGTAGACTGAAAGAAAAATGAATGGATGTAAGTCAAATTTTGATTTACTGGTATCGATATCAAATAAGTTTTTTTCGTTGTAAACTGAATTTTGAAGGTTAAATAAGTCCTCTGAGTAAATGGTATCATGGCTGACACTAAGAACTACAATTATACCTACTTAGAGCCAAACCCGGAGCAAAAACTAAAATAAAAGGGCTGAAAAAAATACAGACATACAGGCAGATAAACAGATACACACACAAACATCTTGCCTTTTATATATATATATATATATATATATATATATATATATATGATCGATTTTCTACACTATTGTAAGAACTGCAACCTTGAAACTTCTGAATATCGTTTCTTATGTCTTTGTCTATGAGTGTATTCAATTTGATTAAAATCGGACCACTCCTTCTATAACCCGATTTTTTCGATTATCGATTTTCGATATTTATCGGGGTTACCTCGACACAAAACCTAGATAAGAACACTCGCAGCGCTTATAGTACAACTGTGTAAATTTTCAAGAAAATTGGTTCAGCCGTTTCGGGGAGTCTAGGTAACGGGGAGACACACACACACACACACACACACACACATACACACACACAGAGAGTTCCATTTATAAATAAGTTTAGATTTAGATGTACAAAATGTGCCAATTATTATGGAACAACCCGAAAGTAATGAATATCAATACTTAGAAGCATAGTAAATACAATCTGTCTCATAATAATTGGTACATTTTCATATTTATTTTTATACAGAAAAATCTACAACAATATTTGTCAGAGAATTTGTGTATGTATACAACCCTTTAATGTTTCAAGCGTTCCGTACTTCGGGTTTATCTCCTGTTAATTTATCATTTTTTATACAGCGTATTCACGTCATTTACATGATCAATTCTATAAATTTTGTCAATAAGTAATCTTCTATCAAATAATAATCGTTGCATAAGGCTTAAAGTGCTTAAAAGGACTTACGTTATTATTCACCTTATCTGAACCGAGGGCATGTAAGGATTTTTGTATTTTAATTTCATTAATCTTTCAAGTGGGGAGATTTATTTGACTTAAAAGTCCCATCTTTATATAGGACATTTGAGCTTTAGAAGTTTCGTTTGGTAATAATACAGTTAATTTAAAACTAGGCTCGAGTATCACTTGAAGTAGAGTGTTAAGTGAAAGTTGTTTGTAAGAGGTGGTAGGAAGTTAGGAATCATTTTGAATATTAATGAAACAAGGACAAATAAATAAATTAGAAAATCTGAATGTGCGTCAGATCTTTTAAAATTATTTTTAATTTATCAAAATTTACCCGAAGGCTCGAGAGCCTCGCAAGGTAGTAAATCCCTGCTAAAATGATATTGAATGAAATATGAGTGATATAAATGAAAAAGGATAAACAGACACACACACAAACATCTTGCCTTTTATATATATATATATATATATATATATATGATCGATTTTCTGCACTATTGGAAGAACTGCAACCTTGAAACTTCGGAATATCGTTTCTTATGTTTTTGTCTATGAGTGTATGAAATTTGATTAAAATCGGACCACTCCTTCTATAACCCGATTTTTTCGATTATCGATTTTTGATATTTATCGGGGGTATCTCGACACAAAACCTAGCTAAGAACACTCGCAGACGTTTATAGCACAACTGTGTAAATTTTCAAGAAAATCGGTTTCAGCCTTTTGGGAGTCTATAGGTAACGGATACACACAGACACACACACACACACACACTCAAAGTTCAATTTATAAATAAGTTTAGATTATATATATATATATATATATATATATATATATATATGATTAACACTATTTATACACGCGGAATTCCCGTCTTTAGGAAATGTATATGTGTGAGTGTACGAACGCAAGGATCTGTATGTAGAGATGAAAAAGTGTAGGTCGGTAAGTATGTGTAAGCATAAACAAAGTCACATTTGTAAGTATATGTGGGAATGTGCGCATATGTATATATGGACATAGGTCAATATAAATGGGTGGGTTAGTTTATGGGGTCACACAAACGCACATCCCCATGGAATTAGAAGTTTCTTTAGAGGTCAACCACTTCACGACTGGTCTGAACACTCCCTGCCGAGCTGACGCCAATGCCTAAGTCCTGACTCTCTTTTTCCTTTTTCTCTTTTCCTTCTTCATATTTTTATTTTTATTTTTATATTTTTTTATCCTTCTCTTCAGTTAAAGAAAATGATTTTGCCGGCAAAAATGTTTGTACCAAATGGAAGGAATATTGTGTGGTCTGATGAAATGAGCTAATTAAGCTCATTGAAATGAATTATAATTAATAACCAATTTAAATGATGTGCTAAGTTTTCCTTTATATATATATATATATATATATATATATATATATATATATATATATATATATTCTAAACATATGCTGTTAAATATAAGCGACAATGAATGTCTATTATGTTTAATCATGAGCCGTTCTAAACGTCGTACTTTTGCTTTAAATTCAGTTGAAAATAAAGACAAAAATTCTCCAACATTTAAAACAGGAAATAACATATTACATTGCATTTGACTACACGGTTTTGTTGTCATTTCGCGCTATCCCACGGTGTGACGTCATAAAACCGCATCGCAAATTTAAGAACTGCGTTTATTATTTTTGGTAACTATTGCCGTTGTCAAGCGGAGTTTTATGTCAACACAAAATATAAAATCGTCGGTGATGGTGGATGTTATAATATTTCAGTTTAAACTACCTCTCTGAAGATGGCTCATGTGAGCCGAAAGCTTAGAAGAAAACCAATAAATAATTATCCAAATGTTGGAGAATTTTTGTCTTTATTTTCAACTGAAATTAAAGCCAAAGTACGACATTTAGAACGGCTCATGATTAAACATAATAGACATTCATTGTCTCTTATATTTAACAGCATATGTTTAGAAAATTACTTGCTGCCTCAATATACTATATATATATATATATATATATATATATATATGGCTTGAAGATTTCATTTAGGTAGAAAACAGACTATTGCCGATGATTTTTGACATCAGTAAATTTTCCAAAAATCTACTGGTTCATTGTTTAACAGTAGGTCATATATTTAAATCTACAGGTTGGTTTAAAAGTAGGTGAGCAATAAATGATAACATTTATTTTGAAGTTACATATACAATTATATTTACGAAAACAATGATTATATTGTCAACTAAATTTTATTCTTTACAATAATACAAGAGCGCTTAAATTTTATCAACGCTGGTGGTCAAATTGTTGTCGGTCATAATTCACATAGCTTTGATATTAACCGCTTACGCTTCGATAAGCATTTTTACACAAAAAGTACTAACATATGTCATTTTTAAAATCACCAACGCTTCTTGGTTTTAGACTATAAACTTTGTAATTGAGTACTACCCAAAAGAAGAAATCAATTGTGGTCAAGTCAGGTGAGCGTGATGGTCAATCACTGAGACCTCTTTAGTCTGAAAGTTCCTAGTGAAAAGAGCTTGGTCTTGCGCTGCAAGAATAACGCCTTCAGTGTCAGACGTTAATCCAGATGCACGTAACCATCGATGAGTATTAACTTTATCAACATTGAACGCAATTATTATTATTATTTTTTTTTAATGATTTAATGATATCACCCCGATCTAGGTGGTAACGCCACTGATGTGCAGGGGGCTACGTAAGAGTGAATAGATTGGAAAAGAGAAAACCGGAAACCACATCCTAAACAGGGAAACAAGGGATGAGCCTCTACACCTGTTCAATAGACGTGGGTGGAGTGTGAACCGGACGATAGTTTAGTCTATCTACTCCAATCGAAAAAAAGAGTGAAAAGGTTGGAAGAGAGAAAGCCGGAAACCACATCCTAAACAGAGAACAAGGTATGAGCCTCTTCACCTGTTCAATAGACGAGGGTGGAGTGTGAACCTGGCGATAGTTTAGTCTATCTACTCCAATTGAAAAAAAAAAGAAAAAAGAAAAGAGTGAAAAGTTTGGAAGAGAGAAAGCCGGAAACCACATCCTAAACAGGGAACAAGGGATGAGCCTCTACACCTGTGCAATAGACGTGGGTGGAGTGTGAACCGGGCGATAGTTTAGTCTATCTACTCCAATTGTTGGACTGCGAATTGTGAGAGATGCCGATTTTTAATGTTTGTAATTTCCGTTTTCCGTGAAAATTTTTTCTCTATTTTCTCTATTTAACACTATTATTAACACTGTTATCTTTTAACATTGTTTACTGTTCTTTTATTCTCCTTTTCTCGCTCCTCCTAACTTAGTCTTCTAATTTTATTCACTCTCTGCAACATCCTGCGTCTTAGTGACATTATCTCCTTCCACGGAATGAAATGATTGCATAATAAAAATATGGCTGCTTATAACAAGTATAGACTATCAAGATAATGATACCAGCAGTGACCTCGAAATGCCAAAACTAAGTCTTTGAGAGATTAATTAACCCAGTTCAGTTTTCGCTTCTTAACACCTTTATGATGAATATTTGTATGAGATAAAATTATACATGTTGAGGTAATTTAAAACCTGATGTACTCTGGAGATTAAATAAAGTTTTTGTCATAATGAAAACATTTTTCTTCAAGGCTCAAACCAGCGTATTGTATCAGAAATATACAAAAAATTCCATATTGCAAGTTTGTTGATTTGGGCTTCGACGTAGCGAACGAAGGGTTTAACTTGTGTAAAAAACCCGCTGAGGTACGATGGGATCAATACAGTTACACGTACACATAAAAACACAAACACACACATACACACACAAATATGCTATTATTCATATTTTATGAATTGGTATCTTGGAATATGCGTTGTGGGGCAGTGGATATCGGCTCGGAACAAGAAATCGGGGAGCCGAGTTCGAATTCCAGGTGAATTTGTTGCATTCACTTTCGCACAAATATCCTTGTGAAAGGTATTAATCCGTCTCTTCCCTCCAGTTATTGGTTAAATAACGGAACAGATTGGGTTCTAGAGCCTTGGTCGGCAACCAGTCTACTGCAGAAAATAATAGCAACCTTCTACGGGATAATCATCTGCCCAGTCCGTCATGTCTCTTTCGAGACATGATCACCCAAAGCGTGTATCACGTATGGCACTAAACTGACTGACTGAATATAATAGTTTGAAACAATTAAAATTTGTACTAGGCATAAATAGGGGGATCGGTTTTCTATTGTTATGAAGTAATAAAGTGAACACCCACTAATTATATTTAATATAATAATGTAATATAATCTACTTATTCTCCTTCTAGCCATGAGTTAAATGGCAGGACAGATTGGGTTCTATAGCTTTGGCTGGCAGCCAGTATATCGCAGAAAGAAATGGCAACCTACTACGAGATAATCTTCTGCCCAGTCCGCCATGTCACTTCGAGACATGATCGCCCAAGCGGGTATCACGTATGATACTTAACTGAATAACTGATCAGAGAAATCAGAAAGCCGATTTCGAATTCCTCTTAAATTCATTGCATTTACTTACGCGCTAATACCCCTGAGAAAGATATAAATCCATCTCTTCTCCCTCCAGCTATGGGTTGAATAGCAGGATAGATGAGTTGTATAGCCTTGGTCGGCAACCAGTCTACGCAGAAAGAAATGACAACCTCCTGCAGGAAAATCTTCTGCCTAATCAGTCATGGGTCGAAAAAGACATGATCGTCTAAGCACATATAGCATATGGCACTTAACTGACTGATATTTATGGGTAGAAGTACTCAATTTCAGTAGATAGAGAGTATATAAATCTAGATGGCTTATCTCAGCATATAGACAGCAAACAATTTGGTGAACCTGAAGGAGACTACCATCACCTTTAAATTTGTTGTTTTTTTTTTAAATTTTTTATATATCTCATCTCAATCTAAACTTATTTATAAATGGAACTTTGTCTGTGTGTGTGTGTGTGTGTGTGTGTGTGTGTGTGTGTGTGTGTGTGTCCGTTACCTATAGACTCCGAAACGGCTCACCCGATTTTCTTGAAAATTTACACAGTTGTACTATGAGCATCTGCGAGTGTTCTTAACTAGGTTTTGTGTCAAGGTACCCACCCCATAAATACTGAAAATCGATAATCGAAAAAATCGGGTTATAGAAGGAGTAGTCCAATTTTAATCAAATTTGATACACTCATAGACAAAGACATAAGAAACGATATTCAGAAGTTTCAAAGTTGCAGTTCTTACATTAGTGCAGAAAATCGATCATATATATATATATATATATATATATAAAAGGCAAGATGTTTGTGTGTGTGTCTGTTTATCTGACTGAAACTAAAATAAAAGGGCTGAAAAAAATACAGATATATATCTGTATTTTTTTCAGCCCTTTTATTTTAGTTTTTGCTTCGGGTTTGGCTCTAAGTAGGTATAATTGTAGTTCTTAGTCTCAGCCATGATATCATTTACTCCGAGGACTTATTTAGCTTTCAAAATTCAGTTTACGACGAAAAAAACTTATTTGATATCGATACCAGGAAATCAAAATTTGACTTACATTCATTCATTTTTCTTTCAGTCTACGGTTTCGTTTTAACTGGAAACAACTATTGCTTTTTAGTCTTTCGTGCCAACGTCCAAAGTGTCTGATTTCCAGGACCATGGATTAGTTTTAAAACGTTCATTACACCCGAGCAACGCCGTGCTATACTGCTAGTAAAATATAGTTTTAAGATATGCTTTATTCATGAGTAAATGGGGTTAATATCAGGAGAGGGCGTATGTGAATATAAAAGTGGACACTCTCAAGCACTTTCCGTTTATTGTATTAAAACTAACGGTTATTGGGTAGGCGAAAACAGTTACATTTAAAATTATTCTAAAGGCTTTTGAGTTTAACTAATTTTGGATCCAAATGCATATACTACCGGCCATAATTTTTAGGCCACACCAGTGTTTTATAAAATGATTTCATACTATTTTTTAGTATTTATTGCCAACCGAATAATTGTAAATGAAAATAGAATGGTTATTTTTTTAATATTACTTTGCAAAATTTTACAAGTCAAATAGCGACAATTTACCCATCGCACCCTATATATATATATATATATATATATATATATATATATATGCTACAGGCGATAATTATTAGGCCATCCAAGTGTTTAAAAAAATGATGTATTTCATACTATTTTTTAGTATTTATTGCCAACTTAATAATTGTAAATGAAAATAGAATGAATCTTTTGTTAATATTGCACAATAACATGTGCATCAAATGAATTTTTAAAATATTTAATAATTACCTATATTGCAGTTTCATCAATAAAAGAATGAAGAAAATTGAGGGTGATTCGGACAAGTTCATCTTTGCTTCCTTGCAAAATTTTGCTAAGTAATAATAACAAAAGAACCATTCTATTTTCATTTGGCTATAAATACTAAAAAATAGTATAAAATACGTCATTTCTTAAAAAAAAACAACTGGGGTTAATCCTGATGCGTTTAAGGGACCAGTCAAGTTGGAGTCTATTTCATAGGTTGAATCAGTCAGACAGTTAAGTGCCATACGTGAAACACACTTGGGCGATCATGTCTCTTTCGAGACATGACTGACCGGGCAGAAGATTATCTCGCAGTAGGTTGCCATTGCTTTCTGCGGTAGACTGGTTGCTAACCTAGGGTATAGAACCCAATCTGTCCTGCTATTTAACCCATAACTGTAGGGAAGAGACAGATTAATACCTTTCCCAAGGGTATTTGTGCGTAAGTGAATGCAATGGATTCAACTGGAATTCGAACTCGGCTCCCCGATTTCTCGTTCCGAGCCGATATCCACTGCACTACAACGCACATAGGTTGAATACGAGATCCAAT
Source organism: Ascarosepion bandense (assembly GCA_037127315.1). Classification (NCBI taxonomy): domain Eukaryota; kingdom Metazoa; phylum Mollusca; class Cephalopoda; order Sepiida; family Sepiidae; genus Ascarosepion; species Ascarosepion bandense. The sequence goes on along the minus strand of JBBBDQ010001330.1, from coordinate 1,287,469 downwards.
TTTTCTTGTCGTTAGGCTAACTTTCCCCTTTGAGGAAATTGTTAATGTGTGTCATTTAAGCGCTCGTGTTCTGGTTGGAGAAATATCGAGTAACTGTGTCAATACGTCTTTCACAGCATGTCTTCCTATTTCTTTTGTTGGCTGATAGTATGACTATGGCGCCATAATTACTGCTTCGGCCTCTTTTTTTTTACTATTCTATCATCTAAATTTCTGTACGTATTACAACTCGAAATTTCTATGTGCATATATAGCAATTTCAACTTATTGGTTAATTGTACAATTGTAGTTTCTGGAAGACGTAATAAGGACGGACGGTTTGGAGAATTTGATACTCACAGGGCGGATAGAATGAATGAGGGCCAGGGAAAAAGCAGCGCATGACATACTTTCAGGATTAAGCAAATCGATGACAGAGAAAGGTTTGGGAGAAATAACAAGACAAAATATATTATGAGCTACAAGGCACAGGAAGATGCAGTAGGCCATGATCACATACGTCCTGAAGTGACACTACATATTGAAGAAGTTTAATTTTGTAAATAAAATTTATTATTGAATTTCTTAACACGTTGGCTCCTACCTTGATTATTCGAATCTTTACATAATCTATGTTTATCTCAGTGTTACTATTAGGAATTTATGGATGCTTAGTATAAAAACAAAAATGGGAAAATATCTTTCAGCATAATAGGAAAACACTTCCCCAAACACAACAAACTATCAAAAATCATCAACAAAAACACAGTCCAAATTAGTTACAGTAGCTTGGAAAACTCAACAAGAAGAATATAGAACCAATAACAATAGCAATAAAACAAACCAACAACAGGATACGACAAATGTCATTGCCGAAAAAACAAAAACAAAAGCAAAACAACGTCCACGTAATAATAAATATCTAATCAATAGCATAATATACAAAGCTACAGTGTCCATAACAACCACAGAAACAAAAAAGATTTATATAGGAGCAACAGAAACATCCTTAAAGAAGGATTCAATAAGCACAAAATATCACTCAACAGAGAAATGCAAAAGCAACACAACACTATCAAAATATATATAGAACAAGAAAGAAAATAGCATTACTACCAAAATTAAATGGAAAATAGTAAAAAAAAAAAAAATTATTAAATTTCTTAACACGTTGGCTCCTGCCTTGATTATTCGAATCTTTACATAATGTCCTCCATGTTTATGTCAGTATTACTATCGAGAATTTATGGATGTCGAGGGTACATGGACAGAAGATGTGAGCAACGATGAGGTTTTGGAGACGATGGACACAAAAAGGAAACTGATACTTAACATCATGAAGAGACCGTTGAAGTTTATGGGACATGTAATGAGGAATGAGGGCTTGGAGAATTTAATGTTCACGTGATGGATAGAGAAAAAGAGAGACAAGGGAAAGCAATACGTGACATACTTAATAGACTTGAGCAAATCTATGAAGGAGCGGTTTTTGAGTGGGATAACAGGCGAACTGGTATTAAGAGCTATAAGGAGATGTGGAGAGCCATGATCGCCTAGGTCCTGAAGGGACACGACAAATAGAGTTTGAGTTTTTTTTAACAGCATATCAACCTCTGTGGGTCATTTAATGCCAAAAAGGTGGGGTTTTAGGTTTATTTTTTAATGTTCGGTTATAGTAAGAAGGTTGATTTAGTCAGATTTTAATTCATTTTTTGTTTTTATTCTTTTTTATTTTAGAGAACTGAAAATGTCTTCTAATTTTGTATTCAAAACTTTTTTGTTGATAATAATCTTTTTCTTTCAAAAAATGTGTTATGGTAATAATTTTTTATTAAAACATGTATTGTTGGTAATATTTTTTCTTCAATAATGCATATTTTTCTATGAAAGTCTATTTTTATGTATATGCTTTCTAGTCTGTATTTATACTTTCATTGTGTTTTGACCGCTGTTTGGGGGTTGAATATTTGCCCATAGCTGAGACCCTAACAGTTGCTGCCACCCCGGGTCAGGGTGGACCTAGGAACAACAGCAATTAAGAAGTGATTCCATGCTTCTCACAACCTCCCAATCAGAGGCCTTACTGCAGGGTGCAGTTAACCGTCATGCCCAGGACCCACGACGCATAGAAAAAGAATAACACTCATGCGTGTCACTGACGCTTGCTTTGTGATGTTGTATACGTGGAATGGACGCACACGTGGAATGGACGCACACGTGGAATGGACATACAAACGATGCGCTACATGCCACAAAAATGCCTATGCGTTGTGTGCCAGTAAGCATATTTACCATCCATTTTCATATCTTACCTCGTTTCAAGTGAACGATTATGGCTTTCCACGTCTTCCTTTCTTTTGTTGCTCTAAATGACCCTTGCTCCTTACCAGCCGTCTTTGTGGTTCTGATTATTCCATTCAATTATTCAGTCACGTTTTTTCTGACTACTTCAGTACACTTTAAACTTTTAAACTTTCCAAGCCGTTTTCCTTACTATGTTTTCAAAACTTTTAGGTATAACTTTCTGACGGCTAACAAATTTCCTTTATTAGTAATTTTAACATTTCCCTTGTTACTCCCATGTGCTGGCCATGCTATTGCTCAGTATTCGTTGGTTTTCAGGCACAAAGACGCAGAACGCTGAGATCGCCCACCCCAGGCCGATAACATAAAAATTTCGATCATGGTGGCTTGTGAATTCGTGCTAGCCATCGAGATCTTCCCGACAGTTTCGTCTACGGTAATTGACTCACAAGTTTGCGGTGAACGTTTTTCATGCACTTCCTAAATTTACTGCCTCCCCGGACCGACACCAAGAGGTCTCCTTCCTGATTAATCGACCATGGCAAGATTCGAATCCTGGTTTCATAGTCGGAAAGCGAACGTCCTCGCATCTCGGTCACGCATATCAAAATGATTTAATAGCCCTGGCAAAACGCTTACTATACAGTAATGGAAATGACAATGGAATTTTTAACTCTGATTTGAACTGTTGTTGACTGGTTGTTTTGTTTTCATGGCATATCAACCTCGGCGGGTCATTTATTGCCAACTAAATTTTTATTTATTTAAAACTGGTAATACCTTTTTTCTTTCAACAATTAATTGTTGTTTTTAGATGTTTTGTGTCTAGTAATACTTTTTTTCTTTTTCGAGTATCAAGATTCATTGGGATTTGTTTTTAAGGGCAGCGTCCCCAAGTTCTTCTCTGTTATTTAAACCATAACTGCAGGGAAGGGACGGATTAATACCTTTTCCAAGGGTACCAGTGCTTAAGTGCACTGTTTCTCTTTCCGAATCGATATCCACTGCACCACAGCGTACATCCGTCACTATACGCTTACAGCACCTACTATTCCCAAGAGGTCACCCATCTAAGTACTGACCAGGCTCAACGTTGCTTAACTTCGGTGATCGAGCGAGAACCCGTGTATTCAACGTGATATGACCGTAAGCACGCACATCCGTCACTATACGCTTACAGCACCTGGTATTCCCAAGGGGTCACCCATCTAAGTACTGACGAGGCTCAACGTTACTTAACTTCGGTGATCGAGCGAGAACCGATGTATTCAACGTGATATGACCGTAAGCACGCACATCCGTCACTATACGCTTACAGCACCTGGTATTCCCAAGGGGTCACCCATCTAAGTACTGACCAGGCTCAACTTCGGTGATCGAGCGAGAACCCGTGTATTCAACGTGATATAGCCGTATGCTGATGGGAACTGAAGACGGTGTGGTTATGGGTGGGTTTAACTCCTTCCTTGCTTACATAGCTTGTTCATAGTATTCTCAGTTTTAGACAATGAAGCCAGACCATTGTCGCTTCGAGTTTTAATTCTGACGAAATCGTTTAGCATTTACTGCCATATAGGGAGGGTAGACATGAAAAAGCAATCCTGAATTCTTTTCTGCGTTTGTAATGTTAAATTAATTCACGGTTCACAATTGGTAATGCTTGGTGTGAATGAGTTGTGTGTAATGACATTTACCATATTCCTGTAATATAAGATGTCTACAAAACTAGAACATAGCAGGCCTTGACAAGATATTTTTTTCGTTATGCAATGACAAATATTTACATACATTACTTAAATTTTTTAAAATATTAGCATTCGTACAATGTAGAATGTGGGTTGCGACAGTGTCATAGTCCATACGCCAAAATGTTTTTGTTAAATTAGGTTTTAAACTATATTACAGGGAGACGCAAAAGAACGGAAACTTTTTAACAATTCAAGAGTGATGGAAAAAAGATGTTTTATTCAAAGTAATTGAAACCTTACAAAATGCAATTTTATTCAAAGTAATTGAAACCTTAAAACATGCAATTTAAGAAACAGTGATGGAATTTTCATTTTCTAAAAATTACGTAAGCCCATGTGCTTGGGGTGACATGATTAAAAGAAAATTCTGTAAGTTATTGATTCTGATGTCCCTATTTTAACTCCTTACATCGAGCTGTCTTTTTTTCTTTTTTTTTTTTTGCCTACGACCTTGAATTCTCCCTTCTAGCATTCAGTGAAACACGGGTTCCCATATGCTCACTTAGGTTAAGCGACATCGAGTCTGGTAAGTACCTAGAAGAGTGACCGCTAGGGAGTACCAGCTTCTGTGCGAGGATGTAACTGATAACGGCTCGGGGTTAGACCCTAGTATAATACACAGGCGGTTTAGTTTTATTCACTTACTCGCAAATACCCTTTGAAAAAGTACGATTCTACTTTTTCTCCTCTAACTATGGATTAATTAGTAAGACTTGTATCAGTAAATCATTATTATTATCAAAACACTCTTATCATCTAAAATATATAGAGTAGAGAAAGGATGATTAAATATAGGAAATGTCAGAGGGTGGGTGATAGGCGGGTAAGGATACCGAGAATGAGGGTTGGGTAGATGAGAGTGTTCTGAGAATAATTGGAAGTTAGTGTGATAGGAGGTGTCTATTGACCCTACATTTAAACACCTGGAGATTGTAGCTGTCGGGAAAACAGACTTGTGGAAGAGAGTTCCACAGGTGGGAAGCGCGAGAAAAGAAGCTGTTGGAGTATAAAGAGATTTGTATCCACAGAAAGAACAAATTGATTTAAACAGAGTAGACGTCATAATATAACTAACACTTAAAGACCTTTGTTTTAATCGAGTTCTACCTTCCATTCTATAACGTCAAATTAATACGTCCTGATAATTATCCAAAATTTTGACAACGTTCACTTTTGATAATGTTTTGGCCGAAATAGTCCTAAACAGTTATTTTATGACGTCTACTTTTTATAAATCAATATATAACACAATTTTCGATTCATCGCAATAACCATATCTGCTCTGAAATGTATCGTAATGTCAACAAATGTAAACATGTTACGGAAATTAACAAAGATTAACGAAACCGGTTATAAAACAACCGACAATTTGAAATGATTTGTTTGAACATTATTTTTTATCGACACCCGTATTTAAGTAGATATTCTGTTTTTTAATTTAACAGTATTATATATTTATATACACCGGCCTGATTATTTACGATAAATTGTTATTACGAAATGTATGCCATTCGGCAGGATTCGAACCTGCGACTCCTATTTACATAGGGGAAGCTACCATGTGATCTGGTAACGTCTTAGACCTCTCGACCACGAATAGCCTCCAGTCTAAATGAGCTTCTAATCAAGCCTATAAAACACAATTTTCGATTATTCGCAATAACCATATCTGCTCTGAAATGTATCGTAATGTCAACAAATGTAAACATGTTACGGAAATTAACAAAGATTAACGAAACTGGTTATAAACAACCGACAATTTGAAATGATTTGTTTGAACATTATTTTTGATCGATACTCATATCTATCGTAAATAATCAGGCCGGTAGATATAAATATCTAATACTGTTTAATTAAAAACAGGGTATCGACTTAAATATGAGTATCGATCAAAAATAATGTTCAAACAAATCATTTAAAATCAATATATTTATATATATATATAATATTAACTATAGCAACAGCTATACCAATAGTAAAACTAGTATTAATCATGCTATAATTTAAATCGTCTTGTATAACCAACCGAGAATCGGGGGTAAAAAAATCGGGGGTAAAAAAGAAAGAAACAATCGATGTCAGTCAGTTAAGTGTCATACGTGATACATGCTTGGGCGATCATGTCTCGAAAGAGACATGACTGACTGGGCAGGAGATTATCCCGCAGTAGGTTGCCATTGCTTTCTGCGGTAGACTGGTTGCCGACCAAGGCTATAGAACTCAATCTGTCTTGCTATTTAACCCATAACTGGAAGGAAGAGACGGATTTATACCTTTCCCAAGGCGCGTAAGTGAATACAATGGATTCAACCGGAATTCGAACTCGGCTCCCTGGTTTCTCGTTCCGAGCCGATATCCACTGTACCACAACGCACTTCCTACAAACGAAGTACACGAACAAAAAGTCAAGCACTCGTAAGAAAGAAAAAAAAACCCAAGACCAAAACCCTAACACTAAAGTGCTCAATACGAAAGTAGAGCAAACAAACGCCGTTAGGCGAAACCGTGGTCGGTTGTTGGCTCTTGCTTAGATTTCTGTCTTTATATATATATATATATATATATATATATATATATATATATATTCACTTACGTGCAGATACCCATGGGAAAGGTACGAATCCCTCCTCAGCAATGGGTTAATTAGTAGTTTATCTGTAGACCATTATAATCTCCAAAAACTTCCTGGCTTTAAATAACTTACAAATAGGTTAAAAAAAGAAAAAAACAGCAAATCAATGTAACAGTTAATAGTACATATGCTAAAAATAGGCGGCACATTTTTATGTTTACTAAAACTGTCAGCTATACAGACGTTTTTTTTGTTTTGTTTTTTTACTTACCTTTGATATCCAAACATTTTACGCTTAAACTAAACATCTGCATCGACTTTTGCTTATTAGTCATCCATCTTTATGTCTATTTTTATATCTTTTTTCCCTCTTTTACAGAAGATTTCCCATTCTAACATTTTCAACAAGATATTTCTCTTCTGTTTAATCCCATTCCCGCTCGCCAAATCTTTAAAAATATTTTTTTCACTTTAATTTTAGATCTCTTACTTCCACCAGTAGAATTTGCCGTAGTAATAATACCTTTTGGGTGTGCGGTGTGGTGCAGTGGATATCAGCTCGGAACGAGAAATTGGGGGGGGGGGGGGGCGAGTTCGAATTCCAGTTAAATTACTTGCATTCACTTACGCGCAAATACCCTTGGGAAAGGTATTAACCCGTCTCTTCCCTCCAGTTATGGATTAAATAACAGGACAGATTGGGTTCAATAGCATTAGCTGGCAACCAGTCTACCGCAGAAAGTAATGGCAACCTACTGCGGGATAATCATCTGCCTCGTCAGTCATGTCTCTTTCAAATACAGAAACGCAACTGAGAAATGATAATCCAATCCCGGAATGCACCAGATAAATGTTGCTTAACCCTATCAGTATTATCAGTATTACGAAAAGTGCGACACAGAGATCCGAAGGCGAATTAGCATGGGGAAGGACCCGTTCCAGAAGCTGAGTAAAATACTAAGACACAGGAAAATTTCACTAGAAACAAAGAAGAGAGAACTGGATTGCTATGTGATATCAGTTCTTCAATATGGCAGTGAATGTTGGACAATATCGTCGAAGATGAAAGAAAAACTTGAAGCAGCGGAAATGTGGTTCTACAGAAGGATGCTGCGGATATCATGGACCGAGCATGTGAACAATGATGAGGTGTTGGAAAGGATGGAAACGAAAAGGAAATTAACACTGAGCATCAGGAAGAGACAGCTGAAGTTGCGTGGGACATGCAATGAGGAAGGAGGGCTTGGAGAACCTGATACTAACAGGCCAGATAAAGGGAAACACACACACACACAAACAAAGTTCCATTTATAAATAAGTTTAGATTTAGATAATCCGGAAATAAAAAGTCTAATCAGAAAATATGAGAAAATTCAAAAGAAAATATATAAGGCTATGTTGTCTGTATCGTTTAACACAATTTGTTATATATATATATATATATTGTTAACTACTCAGCGACATAATTATTGAAATAATAGGGCAATATTAATAGAGCGAACACATGAGAGTCGCTTTCATAACTGGTAGTAAAGTTTAATAAATGCTAGTATCAGAATGAACTGAGCCGACGCTGCCTCGCTATTGTCTCTCTCCCCCATGAGTGTGACAGGAGGGATATATATATATATATATATATATATTCGCAGACAGATCTGTTTCGCTGTATCACAGCTCATCAGTACGGTTAGACAGCCGATTGCGCTCGGTAGAAGGAGGCAGACTTTTTAGCGTGTATATTATCATTATACACGCCCAATAGGTGAGAGTGTTCTAATTCATTGCTGAATGAACGATGCGTAGATGCCAGAGTAGCTACTGTTTTTCAAAGTCTACCATTCTTCCAGATTGCTTAATCAGGGTAAAAGTTATATTGTAATTTTGTTATTATAATGGTTTATAAAGGCACTATATTGCTATACAAATATTTGTTCTTCTCCAGGTGATATTTGTAAAACAAACACTGAAAATAATTTATTTTAGAAAAATATATGATGAATTAATGGTTATTCAGAAAATTAAGGAGGGTGATTGGATGAAATTAATGACTGTGATTGTGGGTTTGTTAGTATTACTCAATCAAAAGTGAGAATTAGGTTGAACTATGGAGTTGAATTTTTATGCCACGTGAACTTTGTTGCTTTATGTCATAACAAGACACTTTTTTTTTGTCTGGGCAAGATACATTCTAAAAAGTCAGTCAGTTAAGTGCCATGCGCGATACACGCTTGGGCGATCATGTCTCGAAAGAGACATGACTGACTGGGCAGAAGATTATCCCGCAGTAGGTTGCCATTGCTTTCTGCGGTAGACTGGTTGCCGACCAAGGCTATAGAACCCAATCTGTCCTATTATTTAACCCATAACTAGAGGGAAGAGACGGATTAATACCTTTCCCAAGGGTATTTGCGCGTAAGTGTATGCAAGGTTTTCAACTGGAATTTGAACTCGGTTCCCCGAGTTCTCGTTCCGAGCCGATATCCACTGCGCCACAACGCACATCCACATTCTTAAAAAGACACTATTCAAATGTGTAGGCAATAGTTTTTAACAGCAAATTAGATTTTAGGTTTTTAAATTTAATTTTATACCACTTCACCTGTTAAAGGGCTGGATTGTTTAAATTAAAATTAGAATTAGGTAATTATGGTATACTAAGTCATATTGGAGTTATGAAAAATAAATAAGTATTGTGTAGGTCGTTAAGTTTAATAAATAATTTTTGAATAATATTAGAGTATCTCCCAACACCCCTCCTTAATCTTCTGAATGACCATGAATTTATTTTATATTTTCTAAAATAAGTAATTTGTTTTTAAAATATTACCTGAAGAACAACAATATTGTTTTGAAACAATTTTTTTTCTGTAGTGATATAATGCATTTATAAACCAATGTAAAAAAAATTACAATATTAATCTCCACTCTTTATAAAAGTAAATGCATGAACAGCAGGTTTTTAATCTATTTGTTCTTTCACTTCCTCATGATGAACGGACATGCCTCCCAATTGCTATACGAACGCGGGTGTCACTCAAGGTTCTATCCTAGGTCCTACGCTTTTTCTGATCTACATTAACGATCTCCCCGATGTAATAAGATCCCAAGTAGGTATGTACGCTGACGACAACATCGTTTACTCTCTCCTCGATCAAAAATCTGCTGAGGTTGACAAAGCGAACCTCGCTGCCGAGCTTGAGAAGGACCTCCAATCCGGAGTGGACTAGGGTAAGAAATGCCTCGTAAATTTTAATGCTTACAAAACAAAGCTGCTATTTATTAACCATCATAGACAATCGCTCCTACCCGCAATTAACATGGAATTCCCTTCCACATGCTTGCTTCCCCGACGGCTATAACCTCCAGGAGTTTAAATGTAAGGTCAATAGACACCTCCTAACACACTAACCCACACCCATTCTCTCCAACTCTCTCCCTATGTACATCCTAACTCGTACTATCGACCTGTGTAACCCCCTGCGCTATAGTGGCAGTGGAATGTCTTGCTTGGGGTGACATGGTAAAAAAAAACAAAAAAAAAACAGGCTAGCCTCCCTGAGAGTAAAACACTGCGCTTCCTTGGCCTCATACTCTCAGCCGACCTCAAGTGGAATGTCTATATCGAATCCATTGCTAAATCCACTGCTAAGAAGGTCGGTTCACTGTGCAGGGTCAGGAATTTTTTCCCGTCTGAGTCTATTCTGCACATATATAAATCTACTATCCGCCCGTGTATTGAATACTGTTGCCACATCTGGTCGGGTGCCCCTGCTATTCACCTCGGGGTTCTTGACAAAATCCAAAGGAGAATCTCTAATGTGATCGATGCCGACTTGGCAGCTCGGCTGCAGTCGCTCTCTCACCGGCGTGACGTGGCTCCCTGTGCCTCTTCTCAAAATACTTTCACGGCTTCTGCGCCAATGATCTTAGCTCACTGGTACCCCCTATGTATGAATTTACACAAGGTACTGGATTAGCAACTAGGTCCCACTCTTTTACAGTGAAACTGATAAAATGTAACCGCAGTTTTTACTATAACAGCTTCTTTTCACGCACTTCCCGCCTGTGGAATTCCTTTCCATATACTTGCTTCCCCGACATCTACAACCTCCAGGAGCTTAAATGTAAGGTCAATAATCATCTCCTATCTCACTAACTCGCATCCATTCTCCCAAGCTCTTTTTTCCATATACTCCATCCCCATCCTCGGTATACTCATCCGTCTATTACCCTCCTCCTGACATTTCTTATAATTAACCCCTCTTTCTCATCACTTTCCCCTATGTAACCCCATGCGCAACAGTGGCAGTAGAATATATATATATATATATATATATATATATATATATATATATATATATATATGGATACACAAAGGTATTTATTATAATAAAGAGGATTGCAACTATTTTTCCCCTTAATTTTAGATCATTTTCATTGCAACTGCACAACCGCCCCATCGACAGTCATAAGCAAACGAAAAATTTATGAAAAGAGGATTGCAGCTATTTTTCCCCTTAATTTTAGATCATTTTCATTGCAACTACACAACCGCCCATCGACAGTCATAAGCAAACGAAACATTTATGAAAATGCTTGTAGCCGTCACTATCAAGTATTAAAGATAAAAAGTATAAACATCCAGATGTCAAACTAAGTAGAAATTGCTACGTGATATGAGTGTTTGAAATGAAGAAATATAAACAAATTTAAATAAACACCTGTGTTGGAAAGACCGTCAACGTGATGAGAGATTTTCACAAATGTGCAACCAGAGAAACTCAGTTGATAAATAAACATTCTGTCAGCAACACATTTTAACATGATTTCAAACTGAACTGCAACAACAAAACAAGCTGATCTGTGTCCCAATTCATGGATGTCGTTTGAGATATATACATTATTCAGAATGTATTTTTCGACCCCACCTTAGTTTTCAGAATCATTAAATTCGTACACAGCGAAAACAACGACGAAAAAAATGGATGACTGTGTAATATGTTTGAGTTTGAGTTTTGTTTAACGGCATATCAACACCTCTGTGGGTTATTTAATGCCAAAAATGTGGGATTTTAATGAATATATTTTGTTTTTATTCTATTTTATTTTAGAAAACTGAAAATGTCTTCTAGTCTTGTATTAAAAAATGTTTTGCTGAGTATATTTTTTTTTACTTCAAAAATGTGTTACGGTAATAATTCTTCAAAAATGTTGGTAATATTTTCCTTCAAAAATGTGTATTTTTCTATAAAAGTCTTTTTTTATGCATATATTTTTTATTAAAGTCTATTTTTATTTTCATAGTGTTTTGACCCCAGTTTGTATGGTAACTATTTGCCCATAGCTGAGACCCTAACAGGTGCTACCACTCCGGGTCAGGAAGGACCTGAGAACAACAGCAATTAAGAGATGGTTCCATGCTCTTCACAACCTCCCAATCAGAGGCCTTGCTGCCGGATGCAGTTTACCGTTATACCCAGGACCTGTATAATATGTAGCCTACCTCCTACCTGGTTCGAATGTGTCTTTCTTCAATACGAGTATAAATATGAGAAACATAATCAAAAAACAGTATCCTTCAATTGTCACCAGCAGTTCTTTCACTCAGTCAATCAGTTAAGTGCCATACATGATACACGCTTGGGTGATCATGTCTCGAAAGAGACATGACTGACTGGGCAGAAGATTTTCTGGCAGTAGGTTGCTATTAGTTTATGCGGTAGACTGGTTACCAACCAAAGCTACAGAACCCAATCTGTCCTGCTATTTAATCCATAGCTTGAGGAAGAGACGAATTAATACCTTTTCTAAGGGTATTTGCGCGTAAGTGAATGCAACAAATTCAACTGGATTCGAACTCGGCTCTATCGATTTTTCGTTCCGAGTTGATATCCACTGCCCCACAACGCATATCTAAATCTTTAAGTAATTCTTACTTCTTATTCTTCGCCTTTTTCTTCTTCTTTTTCTTCTATGTGCCCTGTCCATTCAGGACATAGACGATCATGGCCTTCCACGTCTCCCTATCCCTGGTGGCTCTTAGTATGTTTTCTTCTGTTACATCTCGCAAACCCCAGTCCATCATCCACCTGATCGGCACTTCAAATATGTTATCCACTGCCTTCCTCTGTCTCTTTTTCCTGCTATCTGGCCTGTCAGTTTTCAGGTTTTTCCAAGCCCTCCTTCCTCATTGCATGTCCCAGGAACTTTAGTTGTCCCTTTCTGAAGCTCACTATTAATTTTTTTTTTTTGTTGCCATTCTTTCCAACACCTCATCATTGTTCACATGCTCGGTCCATGATATCCGCAGCATCCTTTTGTAGAACCACATTTCCGTTGCTTCAAGTTTTTTCCTCATTTTTGATGATATTGTCCAACATTGATATTCAATTCATATTGAAGAACTGACATCACATAGCAATCTAGCACTCACTTCTTTGTTTCTAGTGAAATTTTCCTGTGTCTTAATACTTTACTCAGCTTCTGGAACGTGTTCTTCGCCATGGCAATTCGCCTTAGGATCTCTGTGTCGCACTTTCTGTCTCCTGTTAGAACACTTCCTATGTATTTTAATTTTTGTACTTGCTTGATTTTTAGTATCCCCCCCCCCACCTGTATTTGGCATTTTGGGTTGCCCTTTTTGCTGATGATCACGCATTCAGTTTTCTTACAGTTTATTTGTAGTCCTTTTTTGTAACTTTCCACAGGTACCTTCTGTAGGAGGTCTTGTAGTTTTCTTTCCGTGTTTGCAATCAGCACTGTATCATCTGCATACCTTATGTTGTTCAAATTGTCGCCTATAATAACAAATCCTGGTGTAGCATATAGGGTCCTCCAAAATATTCTCGCTGTACGTGTTGAACAGATCCGGTGTAGTGTAGCAATATGTCTGTTGTAACGTATGACACAGGTTGTCTGTTAACCTTTGTTTTGCCACACAAATCGAGCGCCGTCAACTAAGGTAAGATATTTATCCTTCGCCCTCACAAGGTCATTTTTTTAACGTGGGGACCCTGAGCGCATACGCCCAGGTCATTGGCTAAATATTACCCAGCCCTTCTCACGCGGTATCTAGGTTCGAAACCGGTCTTAAACTGGTCTTATCTAGTCTTAACTGGTCATATGCCTCCCAACCAAAAGACCAGGGAGTGATAAGATATTTACCCTTCTTCCCCCACTGGAGAGAGATGCCGTCAACCAAGGTAATCACCAAAGTCTAAATCTATCAGCTTTGATATGTACCTCAGTCAGTTAAGCAGATTTTTTCCACACCAACCTGGCATTTCAGCTTAAATGCCATACGTGATACACGCTTGGGCGACTATGTCTCGAAAGAGACATGACTGACTGGGCATATGATTATCCCGCAGTAGGTTGCCATTGCTTTCTGCGGTAGACTGGTTGACAGCCAAAGGCTATAGAACCCAATCTGTCCTGTTATTTAACCCATAACTGGAAGTAATAGACCTATTAATACCTTTCCCAAGAGTATTTCTGCGTAAGTGAATGCAACGAATTCAACTGGAATTCGAACTCGGCTCTCCAAGTTGTCGTTCCGAGTGGATATCCACTGCACCACAACGCATTTAATTAGTCCTAATTCACTAGGTAATTTATATGGCTGTATATGGCACAAGCGATTTTGTACCCCTTTCGTCGGGGGAGATAAGCCATATCCACTGAACAGACTAAAAGAGCAGCTTTTAAGCAGTTCTGTAACTATATGTTACCAGACTTATAATAATTTCTTATAATACGCTTTTTAGTGACAAAATTTCGTAGGCCACATTCAAAAGGTAGGCCATATACTATTCCGGCACCTGACATTGTTTAGCTATAAGACCTCTGAATTTTCTGGTGTTTTTTTTTCGAATATAAGCACATGTGACTGAATAGTAAACGTCGTGTATTATAAATTGGTTTCAGCTTAAGGGTAATTTTCCCTGAGTACAATATAAACATTCGCATATTAATTTTTCATTGAGGGATTAGGAAAAACAAAACACATGTTCTGCTGTATCGTATTTCAGTATCAATATACAATTTGATTTGAATAAATCCCAATTGATTTTGTATTAATAGGGACCACTTTGATATATATATATATATATATATATATATATATATATATATATATATATATATATGTTCCAGTGTTTGTGTATGTTTGACTCTTTTACCTTCTTCTTAACGATACCTCACAGTTGAAATCCGGGTAGCTTGGTGCAACAGCTTATTTAATGTATATATATATATTAGTCATCCACATACAAACCTGTTTCGCTGTATCACAACTCATCAGTGTGGCTAGACACATTCCACTTGCTTCTGGCCAGGATCGAAACTCGACCGATTTGGTGTCAGTCGAAGTCGCTACTCCCCAAGCAATAGGCGCATGGAATCAGAGAATGGACATTTTAACGTGTTGTATATAACCATTGTACACACACGCCAGTCACCGAAAGAACTCAATTCGTTTCTGAAGAGTAATGCGTATATCGCAGAAGTGGAAACTGTTTTTAAAATTTTCCTTCTCCAGAGAGCTCAATCGTAATGAGAGCATAACATATTAGTCATCCACATAGAAGCCTGTTTTGCTGTATCACAGCTCGTCAGTGTGGCTAAACACATCCACTTGGCCGGGATCGAAACTCGGCCGATTTGGTATGTCAAAAAATTCCGAAATTTAAATTCGTTAAATGGCCATTTCAGCGGGAAAATTCTCGCTTCATCAGTAACACTTAAAAACAAAAAATTATCAATTCAAACATGGTACAAAATTTCTGTGCCAGAAGAAACCTCCAAATACAGGAAGTTAAAAAGAACGGTGTGGGATTAAGAAAGAATTTTTTTATTTAAATTTGTCGACCAGACATAAGAAAAATAGAAAAGTAGAAACAGAGATTCAAAAGAGTATCAAAAGTTAAAATTTAAACTGTGTCACAGGAGTAGAAGTGGTAGGAAGAAAAAGAAAAGAAGATAAAAGAGGTAGACAGGGGAAAGTTAATGTGTGTGTATTTAGGTAGCAAATTTTATATGTCCTATTAAATAAATGGCAATCATTGTGTCTGCTTATTTTTAATAAAATCCATTCATACTCGTCAATAATCTTTCGCGTATAAAAATTGAAAAATGTAAGAAATGAGCTGTAACTTTGACAGATTATTTCATTATTCATTTCTCAATGTTCCCAAGTACTTTCAATCTCCGTCCGAGATCATCTTCAGGGGTGTGAGTTGTGGTAGCAAAAACTAAACACAAAACTGTGTTGCTAAAAATTACTGTAAATTATCTTCTTGCTGCCTGCGTACTGCGTACGTGAAATTATAAAATCAAAAAAGAAATTTCAAATAGTTTCACCTCAAGCAATGCGATAAGGTCATTAAGAAGACAGAAGGGGTTTACTGGGAGTGAAAATAAATGAGAAGAGCTTAGTAAGGAGAACTTACAATAAGAGCTGCAGGGAAGTAGATGAGATTTTCTGTTGTATTTAAATTTGTGAAGAACGTTGGTGACGCAGAAGCAAAATACAAGAAGAGTTCCACAGGTGAGAAGTAGAATTTTTTTAATAATCATTTCACCCAAGCAAGGCATTCCACTGCCACTATTGCGTAAGGGGTTATTTAGGGGAAAGTGATGAGAAAGAGTGGTTAAATATAGGAAATGTCAGGAGGAGGGTGATAGACGGGTAGGGATACCGAGGATGAGGGTTGGGCAAATTACATTTAAACTCCTGGAGATTGTAGCTGTCGTGGAAGCAAGTATTAAGCATGAGAGCTCATCAGAACAATTACCAGAAAAGACGGAATACGACGGTTAGAAAGTGGCTGTTAATAATTTCGTTTTACACCCGGGTTTTATGTTTATTTGTGTTAAATAATATCTTCAGAAATAATATCATTTACTGTTGGTATGACAGCTGATGGCACAAATGACATTCACGTTCGTTACAGGACTACCTGCAAAAGCATCTTTTTATTCCGATTTAATTACATCTAAATTTAAGTAGCTCCCGGCGCAGACCTAAGCGTTAATTTCGAACGATAATGATATCAATAAAACGTTCCTCATTAGCTTCATATGAACGCACGCTTTGTTATTCATTTTAGTGGGGAGGAGCAGTTTAGAAATAAGGATACCCTGGGGTGGGATAATGACTAACAAGCTTGTCATGTCTGCTCAGCATAGGTGCACAATATAGCAAAGGTGGCTACTGTGAGTGTTGAAAAAACACTAGGGGCGTCTGAACAGATGCCTACAAGAGGAAGTGGCTAGTCGCCCGAGCATGCGGTATGTGCACAGAAAATGAGAGTAGCCGACCATTCTATCTCTCTCACTCTCTCTCTCACTCTCTCTCTCTCACTCTCTCTCTCTTTCACTCTCTCTCTCTATATATATATAATCAACTTATCTATATATCTCTCTATCTGTAATCAACTTATCTATCTATCTATCTATCTATCTATCTATCTATCTATCTATCTATCTAAATGTCTGTCTGTCTGTCTATCTATAATCAACTTATCTATCTATCTATCTATCTATCTATCTATCTATCATCAACTTATCTATATATCTATCTATCTCTAATCAACTTATCTCTATATCTATCTATCTGTAATCAACTTCTCTCTCTCTCTCTCTCTCTCTCTCTCTCTCTCTATCTATCTATCTATCTATCTATCTATCATCAATTATCTATATATCTATCTATCTCTAATCAACTTATCTCTCTCTCTATCTATCTATCTATCTATCTATCTATCTATCATCAACTTATCTATATATCTATCTATCTCTAATCAACTTATCTCTATATCTATCTATCTGTAATCAACTTATCTCTCTCTCTCTCTCTATCTATTTATCTATCTATCTATCTATCTATCTATAATCAACTTCTATCTATCTATATCTATCTATCTATCTATCTATCTATCTATCTATCTATCTATCTATCTAGAATCATCTATCTATCTATCTGTCTATCTATCTATAATCAACTTATCTATCTATCTAGAATCATCTATCTATCTATCTATCTATAATCAACTTATCTGTCTATCTATCTATAATCAACTTATCTATCTATCTAGAATCATCTATCTATCTATCTATCTATCTATCTATCTATAATCAACTTATCTATCTATCTATCTATCTATCTATCTATCTATCTATCTATCTATCTATAATCAACTTATCTATCTATCTATCTATCTATCTATCTATCTATCTATCTATCTATCTATAATCAACTTATCTATCTATCTATCTATCTATCTATCTATCTATCTATCTATCTATACACGCTCAAATTACAATCTATTACATTTTGTTTCGATATTGAAGAGACAATGTCTCATCAAGTAGTAAACGCTATTTTTTAAAGTGAAATGTATAATTAATTTTCTTATACTGGTAAATGTTTGTGTGCGAGGTAAAGGCTTTAGGGAAAATGAGAAACCAAGAAAAGGGGGTTGTAAAAGAGATAAAAACGTACACTTTGTAAGATTGTATTTTAAATATGTGCTAAATTATAATTTATAATAAATATTCATAGCTCTATTTTTATATTGAGCACTGTTTTAAATTACTGTTTTGAACGTTGTTAATATTTTCTTCGTTCCTTATTCATTTGGATATCTATCTATACACTATCGTCCCAACCTTTGGAAACACCCTCTAGATTTAATAATTAGTAGGTCGCATATATATATATATATATAGGAAAGTATTGTAATTTGCTTGAAGCATTGTGCATATTAGGAATATGGTTAGGTTTTGAAGGCTGTCACAATGCGTTTAGTAATATAAAGGAAGGTAAATAATTGTTGGCTATCACCTATTTATTATACATTAAGGTTTCGATATTAAAATCTCATCTTCAGACTTTCAGTAAGTTTGTAGCCTTCTTCATTACGCCATGATGTTCGTTAGAAAAGATTATTAAAAAAAAATAAACTTAAAAAAATAAACTTAAAAAAAAAAAAAAAATTAATTCCAAAAACACTTTGAAGATCACAAGCACAAAAAGAAGTATAATGTAACACTAGTAGTATACGCACATAAACACGCACATACACACACACAAACACGCACACATACACACAATAATCACAAAGGCCCTCTTCCACTTTGGCAGGGGTCAAACTAATGGTCACGTTAACACACGCTTAGATAAAGGACATATCAAAGCAGACTGGTACTATCAGACCATAAAAATCCCAACTGTCAATCACACATATACACACCATAAGCACACACACATACATGCTCTAGCACACACACACACACACACACACACACACACACACACACACACACACACACACACACACACACAGAGCAGCCAGGAGGACCATTTGTTGAAAGGTTCGGCCTCAAACACAATCGCCCTAACATTCTGAAGATGAGATTTTAATCTCGAAACATTAATGTATAATAAATAGGTGATAACCAACAAATTATTTACCTTCCTTTATTTTACTAAACGCGTTGTGATAGCCTTCAAAACCTAACCATATTCCATATATATATATATATATATATTGCATTTGGGCAACAATCTCTCTTTTATGCCGGTTTCATTCAGAATAAAGTATCATTAAGTTTTTCACATAAATTGTCATGTGTTGGTATATATTGAACAGGTGAAGAGGCTCATCCTTTGTTTCCTGTTTAGGATGCGGTTTCCGGTTTTCTCTTTTCCAATCTTTTCACTCCTATGTAGCCCCCTGCACATCAGTGGTGTTACCGCCTTACTTGGGGTGACATGATTTTAAAAAAAAATATTTCTTTCTTTTCGGATCTCAAATTATATAAGAATTATCCAAAGGTTTTGTATTTTCGAGCGCTTTCGGCTATACTTTTTAGCCACTGTCAAGAATGAACTTTGTTTTACTTGTAAATAAACATGTGTAAAGTTTATGTATAAAGTGTCATGTGTATGTAAAGTTTTGAACACGGTAAGCACATTGTTATCGTGTTCATAATTGATGTTATTAAGTGTAGAATTTCTCCATTCTATTAATAATGCCTCCATTAAAATTTTAATCTTCTTTTGAAATACATACATAATAGCATCATCCACATGAAAAAGAAGATTAAATAAATTAAAGATAATATGAGGGGCAGGCGCGTGCAGATGTTCGCTGTGCCATTTTTATATTAAAATAGGAATTTTTTTGTTTTTGTTTTTGTTTTTGTTTTTTTGTTGGGTATTTTTGCGCATAAACACAAAGATCCTAAATATACGAGGGCCATTTAGTAAATAAGATGAATGTTTTTGGTATAAGGACATCTACAAGGGTCATTCAATAAATAAGGTGAATTTTTCGGTATAAGGACTTCTACGAGGGTCATTCAATGAATAATGTGAATTTTTCGGTATAAGGACTTCTACGAGGGTCATTCAATGAATAATGTGAATTTTTCGGTATAAGGACTTCTACGAGGGTCATTCAATGAATAATGTGAATTTTTCGGTATAAGGACTTCTACGAGGGTCATTCAATGAATAATGTGAATTTTTCGGTATAAGGACTTCTACGAGGGTCATTCAATAAATAAGGTGAATTTTTCGGTATAAGGACTTCTACGAGGGTCATTCAATAAATAAGGTGAATTTTTCGGTATAAGGACTTCTACGAGGGTCATTCAATGAATAATGTGAATTTTTCGGTATAAGGACTTCTACGAGGGTCATTCAATGAATAATGTGAATTTTTCGGTATAAGGACTTCTACGAGGGTCATTCAATGAATAATGTGAATTTTTCGGTGTAAGGACTTCTACGAGGGTCATTCAATAAATAAGGTGAATTTTTCGGTATAAGGACTTCTACGAGGGTCATTCAATGAATAATGTGAATTTTTCGGTATAAGGACTTCTACGAGGGTCATTCAATGAATAATGTGAATTTTTCGGTATAAGGACTTCTACGAGGGTCATTCAATGAATAATGTGAATTTTTCGGTGTAAGGACTTCTACGAGGGTCATTCAATAAATAAGGTGAATTTTTCGGTATAAGGACTTCTACGAGGGTCATTCAATAAATAAGGTGAATTTTTCGGTATAAGGACTTCTACGAGGGTCATTCAATAAATAAGGTGAATTTTTCGGTATAAGGACTTCTTCGAGGGTCATTCAATGAATGATAATTTTTTGGTGGGGCTGAGGTGTTAATAAATAAGGTGAATTTTCAGTATAAGGACTTAAGTCCTTCAATAGACAAGGTAGATTTTCAGTATAAGGACTTCTACGAGGTCATTCAATGAATAATGTGAATTTTTCAGTGGACTTCTACGAAGGTCATTCAATGAATAATGTAGATTTTTAGGTATAAGGACTTCTGCAAAGGGGTCATTAATGAATAATGTAGAATTTTCGGTATAAGGACTAGGATCATTCTAAATAAATAAGGTGAATTTTTCAGTATAAAGACTTCCAAGATATTCAATAGCCGAACAATTTTCGGTATAAGGACTTCTGCGAGGTCATTCAATGAATAGTATGATTTTCGGTATAAGGACTTCTACGAGGGTCATTCGTAGATAATGTAGATTTTCAGTACTTGAGACTTCTACGAGGGTCGTTCAATGAATAATGTGAATTTTTCAGTGTAAAGTTTCTACAGGGTCGTTCAATAAATAAGGTGAATTTTCGGTATAAGGACTTCTACGAGGGTCATTCCAATGAATAATGTGAATTTTCGGTATAAGAACTTCTACGAAGGTCGTTCAATGAATAATGTGAATTTTTAAGTACATGAAGGACTTCTACGAGGGTCATCAATGAATAATATGGTTTTCGGTGTAAGGACTTCTACGAAAGTCCATTAATAAATAAGGCAAAATTTTTCAGTGTGGAGACTTCTACGGTCGTTCAATAAATAAGGTGAATTTTTAGGTATAAGGACTTCTACGAGGTCATTCAATAAATAAGGTCGTTTTCGGTGGAGACTTCTGGGGTCATTAATGGTAAGGGTAGATTTTCGGTATAAGGACTTCAACGAGGGTCGTTCAATGGTAATTGATTTTCGGTATAAGGACTTCTGGGGTCATTTCAATAAATAAGGTGAATTTTTCAGTGCTGGGACTTCTACGAGGTCATTCAATAAATAAGGTGAATTTTTCGTGTAAGGACTTCTACGAAGGGTCATTTAATGAATAATATGAATTTTTCGGTATAAGGACTTCTACGGGGGTCATTCAATGAATAATGTGAATTTTCAGTGTAAGGACTTCTACGAGATCATTCAATGATAATTAGTTTTAGGTATAAGGACTTCTACGAAGATCATTCAATGAATAATGTGAATTTTCAGGTATAAAGACTTCAAAATTCATTAAGTAGAATAATGCTGAATTTTTCGGTATAAGGACTTACGAGGGTCATTCAATAAATAAGGTGAATTTTTCGGTATAAGGACTTCTACGAAGATTAATTTCAATAAATAAGGTGAATTTTTCAGTGTAAGAGTTTCAACAAAAATTCATTCCAATAAATAAGGTGAATTTTTTCAGTATAAGGACTTCTACGAGGGTCATTCAATATTAAAGGTGAATTTTTCGGTATAAGGACTTCTACGAGGGTCGTTAATAAATAAGTTGAATTTTTCAGTATAAGGACTTCTACGAAGATAATTAATGAATAATGTGAATTTTATGGTGGAACTACGAGGTCGTTCAATAAATAAGGTGAATTTTTCGGTATAAGGACTTCTAGAATCAATTTAATGACGAGTGAATTTTTCGTTATGGAGACTTCTACGAGGTCATTCAATAGACCGTGTAGATTTTCGGTATAAGGACTTCCGGTCATTCAATGAATAATATGAATTTTTCGGTGTAAGGACTTTAAAAGGTCATTCAATAAATAAGGTGATTTTTCGAGTATAAGAGACTTCTACGAGGATCATTCAATAGATAATGTTGAATTTGTAGGTATAAGGACTTCTACGAGGGTCATTCAATGAATAATGTGAATTTTCAGGTGGAATTTCACGAAGTCGGTATTCAATAATAAGGTAGATTTTCGGTATAAGGACTTCTACGAGGGTCATTCAATAAATAAGGTAAATTTTCGAAATGTAGACTTCTGGGGGTCGTTCAATAAATAAGGTGAATTTTTCGGTATCAGAGACTTCTACGAGGTCGTTCAATAAATAAGGTGATTTTCAGTATAGAGACTTCTACGAAGGGTCATTCAATAAATAAGGTAATTTTTCGATGTGGGGCTTACTACGAGGTCATTCAATGAATAATGTGAATTTTTCGGTATAGGAAGGACTTCTCGAGGTCATTCAATAAACAAGGTAGATTTTTTCGGTATAAGGACTTCTACGAAATTCATTCCAATGAATAATATGAATTTTCGTTATAAGGACTTCTAGAATCATTCAATAAAATAATGTGAATTTTCGGTGTAAGGACTTCTAGGGTCATTCAATAAATAAGGCGAATTTTTCAGTATAAGGACTTCTAAATTTCACTTCGACAGTTGCAGTATAAGGACTTCTACGAGGGTCATTAATAAATAAGAGTGAATTTTCGGTATAAGGACTTCTACGAGGGTCATTCAATAAATAAGGTGAATTTTCGGTTAAGGACTTCAACGAGGTCATTCAATAAATAAGGTAGATTTTTTCAGTATAAGGACTTCTACGAGGGTCATTCTCAATAAATAAGGTGAATTTTCGGTATAAGGACTTCTACGAGGAATCGTTATAAATAATGGTCTGAATTTTCGGTATAAGGACTTCTACGGGGTCATTTCGTGAATAATACCAATTGCCAATTATGAGGACTTCTACGAGATGTTAATGAATAATGTAATTTTCGGTGTAAGGACTTCTACGAGAGTCATTCAATAAATAAGGGTAGGTCACCGGTATAAGACTTCTACGAGGGTCATTCAATGAATAATGGAATTTTTTCGGTATAAGGACTTACTACGAGGGTCATTCGTGAATAATGGATGCTAATTATAAGGACTTCTACGAGGGTCATTCAATAAATAAGGTGAATTTTCAGGTATAAGGACTTCTACCGAGGTCGTTAATAATGGAGTAGTTTTCAGTGAGACTTGACGAGGGTCATTCAATAAATAAGGTAGATTTTCAAAATGAAGGACTTCTACGAGGGTCATTCAATAAATAAGGGTGAATTTTTGATGTAAAGGACTTCTACGAGGTCATTCAATAAATAAGGTGATTTTCCAGTATAAGGAGACTTGAAGATCCATTCAATAGATAATGTTGAATTTTTCGGTGTAAGGACTTCTACAAAGGGTCATTCAATAATAAAATTGGAATTTTTCGATGTCGAGACTTTAAATTCTTGTTCAATAAATAAGGTAGTTTTCGGTGTAAGGACTTCTACGAGGTCATTCAATGAATAATGTGAATTTTTCGGTGAGACTACGAGGGTCGTTAATGAATAATGTGAATTTTTCGGTGTAAGGACTTCTACGAGGGTCATTCAATAAATAAGGTGAATTTTCGGTATAAGGACTTCTACGAGGGTCGTTCAATGAATAATGTGAATTTTTCGGTGTAAAGGACTTCTACGAGGTCGTTAATGAATAATGTGAATTTTTTCGAGTGTAAGAGACTTCTACAAAAGTTATTCAATAAATAAAGGGTGAATTTTTCGGTATAAGGACTTCTACGAGGTCGTTCAATAAATAAAATTGAATTTTTCGGGTATAAGGACTTCTACGAGGTCATTCAATAAATAAGGTAAATTTTTCGGTATAAGGACTTCTACGAGGGTCATTCAATAAATAAGGTAGATTTTTCAGTATAAGGACTTCTACGAGGGTCATTATTAAATAAGGTGAATTTTCGGTATAAGGACTTCTACGAGGGTCATTCAATGAATAATGCCGAATTTTTCGGTATAAGGAGACTTCTACGAGGGTCATTCAATAAACAAGGTGAATTTTTCGGTATAAGGACTTCTACGAGGTCATTCAATGAATAATGTGAATTTTCAGTATAAGGACTTCAACGAGGGTCATTCAATAAATAGGAGTGAATTTTCGGTATAAGGACTTCTACGAGGGTCATTCAATAAATAGGGTGAATTTTTCGGTATAAGGACTTCAACGAGGTCATTCAATAAATAAGGTGAATTTTTCAGTGTAAGGACTTCTACGAGGTCGTTCAATAAATAAGGTGAATTTTTCAGTATAAGGACTTCTACGAGGTCATTCAATAAATAAGGTGAATTTTTCGGTATAAGGACTTCTACGAGGTCATTCAATAAATAAGGTGAATTTTTCGGTATAAGGACTTCTACGAGGGTCATTCAATAAATAAGGTGAATTTTTCGGTATAAGGACTTCTACGAGGGTCATTCAATGAATAATGTGAATTTTCGGTATAAGGACTTCTACGAGGTCATTCAATAAATATGGCAGATTTTCGTTATAAGGACATCTACAGGGGGTCATTCAATAAATAAGGTAGATTTTTCGGTATAAGGACTTCTACGAGGGTCATTCAATAAATAAGGTGAATTTTTCAGTATAAGGACTTCAACGAGGGTCCTCAATAAATAAGGTGAATTTTTCAGTATAAGGACTTGGTCCTCAATAAATAAGGTGAATTTTTCAGTATAAGGACATCTACGAGGGTCACTCAATAAATAAGGTGAATTTTTCAGTATAAGGACATCTACGAGGGTCACTCAATAAATAAGGTGAATTTTCAGTATAAGGACTTCTATGAGAGTCATTCAATAAATAAGGTAAATTTTTTAGTATAAGGACTTCTAATACAGATAGAAGCTTACTTTAAAAAAATTTTTTTCATTCAATAAATAAGATGAATGTTTTGGTATAAGGACATCTACGAGGGTCATTCAATAAATAATGTGCATTTTTTCTGTATAAAGACCTGTACGAGGGTCATTCAATAAATAAGGTGAATTTTTCTGTATAAAGAACTGTACGAGAGTCATTCAACAAATAAGGTGAAGTTTCTGGGACATGCAATGGGGAAGTGGGTGTTGAAGAACCTGATGAAAATGAGACAGAGGAAGGCAGTGGATAACATATTTGAAGGGCCTGAGCAGGTGGATGACAGAACGGGGGTTGTGAGATGTTACAGGAGAAAGTGTACTAAGAACCACCAGGGATAGGGAGACGTGGAAAGCCATGATCGCCTACGCCCTGAAAGGACTGAGCACATACAAGAAGGAGACTCTATTTTACTGATTACGCCTGCTCTCAGCACAAAAGAAAAATCTGAGAAAATATTATCTATATATATAAAAGACAATCTTTGAGTCTGTGTGTGACTGTTCCCTATCTATATATATAAAAGGCAATCTGGGTGTCTGTGTGTGATTGTTCCATATGCACGCCTACATTTTTAAGCTACGCCATTCATACATTTTAGGGACACATATCTACAGGGAAGCCAGGTCGACACATACTTTTTGAGTTTAAGTTCAGCAATTTTCCCTTTTGCACTTTTTGGCCAATGAAGCCAATTGTTTACATTTGGTCCGTAAAACATCTAAGATCTAAGATGGTTGCTAAATTACGTCACAGAAATCAAATCACACGTGTCAAACGCGACTAAAATATTTTTTATTAAAAAAAGACAAAACAAAAACAAATGAACCTTTATATTTAATTTTAAAAATTCATTTGGTCAACAAAAAATGTGAAGATTTTTCCTAGTAATTATGAAACAAAAGAAATATTTAAAAAAAATTTTTTTTCAAACAAAAACAAAATATGTAAAATAAAAAGTGGCATCTTCTCCTACTACTAAAATATTCTGAGTTGCACGATCAACGCTGGGCTATGATACTAGTATATTATAAAATCAATTTTGACTTTGTTTAGCTGTAAAAATCAAAGTCTATTACATCTTAATAATCAACATCTTAAAGCCGAATTTGGCCTAAGAGTCCGAGCTCGGCTGAGCATATGCCCACCTTCCCCTGCTTATTTGGATTGGAAGTTGGAAAGGTATTCATTCATGTGTAACGTATCATGAGCAACTAGATCTGTCTTGATCCATCACTTTCCATGTCAAACAATATCCAATGTCGTTTAATTTTAAGATTTGGCTGTGTAATGGGCACAATTGATCGTTGATTCTATCGAAAAAAAAACCGCCCTGACCGGTGATTTCAGTTTCGGAAGCCCCAATTAATACCGTGTCACCATCGCATTAGCTGCAGATATAGTTATAGAACCCAGTCTACCAATTGTGCAAAATGACCGTTAACTCTACAAGACGGTCTGCTCCCCATTTAACAAGCCTTGTTTTTAACTCTGCTGGATTTCTAGCCATCTTCCTCATCAGAAAATCTTGGTAGAGAAATCAATTTAATCCTAGATGAACCGGCTGTGCAACATGGGGTGCTGCTAGCGATCATAAATTTACATAACATAAAAGGTCTTTTTATAAAGAGTTTAAGAAAAGTAACACGAGGTACGGTGCCCCAGCTGTTTACTTTGAGATCCTTGATAAAATCAAAAGAAGAATCAGCAATATTATTGGTCATGATCTGGCGGTTCGGCTTCAGTCACTTTCCCACGAGCGTAAGGTTGCCCCTCTGTGTCTTTTCTATAAATACTTTCATGGTAATTGTTCGGATAAGCTTTGATTCGTAGACTTCATAAATTTAATCACAGTGCTAGACTGGCATCAATATCTCATCAATTTGCAATTGAGCAGGCTAGAAGTAACCGTAAGTTCTATGCTAGCAGTTTCTTTTCTCGCACTTCTCGCGTTTGGTATTTCCTTCCAGCTCTATGTTTTTCAACTGACTTTAATCCACAACCATTTAAATACAAAGTTAATCACTGTCTGTTGCCTTTCTGATTAACCGTTCTTCTTTCTGCTCATGATTAGGGTTTCTGTTCATAATTCTTCTAAACCATGTAACTGTTTCTGTCTTAATGGCTTTACTACCTTTCATGGGGTAATACAGATTACAAAAATATGGTAAGGTGAAATGAATGCGAAGATCATCACTCGCATTTACAGGAGTTCTAAGTTAAAACTTATCAATTCAACAACGTTTTTTTTTTTCTTTTTTGTTTCCTGTTTAGGATGCGGTTTCCAGTTTTCTCTTTTCCAATCTTTTCACTCTTTTCCTTTATTATTTTTTTTTCTCTTGGAGTAGATAGACTAAACTATCGCCCGGTTCACACTCCACCCACATCTATTGAACAGGTGAAGAGGCTCATCCCTTGTTTCCTGTTTAGGATGCGGTTTCCGGTTTTCTCTTTTCCAATCTTTTCACTCTTTTCCTTTATTATTTTTTTTTTCAATTGGAGTAGATAGACTAAACTATCGCCCGGTTCACACTCCACCCACATCTATTGAACAGGTGAAGAGGCTCATCCCTTGTTTCCTGTTTAGGATGTGGTTTCCGGCTTTCTTTTTTTCTTTTTACCCTTACGTAGCCCCCTGCGCATCAGTGGCGTTACCGCCTTGCTTGGGGTGATATGATTAAAAAAAAAAAAAAAAAAAAAATTCAACCTAGCAACGAGAAGCTATTAATTTGTAGTCGAGTTCTGTGATGAGTCACAACTTCCGGTATGAATCGATATAAATGTGAATACCTGTGTATCAATTAAAGACTCGTTGGTTAAAAACGAATCAACCTGTTGGGGATTTTTTGCTTTCATTTTGTACCCTGAGCAATGTTAAACTTCATTGTTATTTTTATTTTTATTGTTTATTTATTTATTTTTTTAATGGTTTTCTTTTGTTCTAAAAAAAGACTAATTCGTAAAGGAGGTCAAACAGCTAAAATTCCACAAGTGATGTACTACCGACTCGAGAGGTTTATATATATATATATATATATATATATATATATATATATATATACTAGCAGTATAGCTCGGCGTTGCTCGGGTGTAATGAAAGCTTTAAAACTAATCCATGGTGCTGGAGCTCAGACTCAGCCCAAAGAATATTTGTGTGAAGTTTGGTGAGAATCTGATAAAAATTGTGGATTTGTATAAACGACATACAGACAGATAAACAGGCACACACACAAACATCTTGCCTTTTATATATATATATATATATATATATATATTATCGATTTTCTGCATTATTGTAAGAAGTGCAACCTTGAAACTTCTGAATATCGTTTTTATGTCTTTGTCTATGTGTGAATCAAATTTGATTAAAATCGGACCACTCCTTCTATAACCCGATTTTTTCGATTATCGATTTTCGATATTTATCGGGAGTACCGCGACACAAAACCTAGCTAAGAACACTCGCAGATGCTTATAGTACAACTGTGTAAATTTTCAAGAAAATCGGTTCAGCCGTTTCGGAGTCTATAGGTAACGGACACGCACACACACAGACACACAAACACAGACACACACACAGAGACAAAGTTCCATTTATAAATAAGTTGAGATAAAAACCATCAGCAGACAGGCCAGTTTCGCTGTATCACAGCTCTTCAGATTAACTAGGTTATCTCGGGACTAAAACCCGACTCATTTGTCAGCAGTCTGAGATTCACTCAGCAGGCCATTGGCGCACATCAGAGAAAGACAGATTTCATAGCGTGTCAGGTTATTACGAAATGTATATACGCCAGCAGTTGAGAGTGTTTAATCTTGTAACCGTACCGTTCGCTCATTCAATAATGAATTGGAGCACGCTACCTATTGGGCGTGTTTATACGCGCTAAAAAGCCTGCCTTCTTCTGCCGGACATCGTGGCCTATGGGTAGAATCGCCGATTGACGCCGATTCGGTGGGGTTTCAATCCTGGGTGAGGAAGCGAACGGAGTCTAAGCCGTAGTGATGAGCTGTAATACAGCAAAACAGATCTGTCTGCGGATAACAATATATATATATATATATATATATATATATATAGGTATGTATGTATATATATATAATCAGAGACCCCTTCCCCAAGCAAGAGAATAAATGTTACAGGGCGTGAAATAATTAGAAACTGAAACATTAATATTGACCTGAAAGAGAAAAATATTGACCTGAAAGAGAAAAGAGTAATCTAATCAGGGGGACAGTAGAGAGCGATTGACATTGAATTTAAATTTTTGCTGAGATCAACCAAATGCAGACGACAATTCTACTCCTGCAGGTTCTCTCCTCGCACTTCCCGCCTGTGAAACTCGCTTCCTTATTCTTGCTTTCCTGACGGCTACAACCTCCAGGAATTCAAATGCAAGGTCAATACTCATCTCTTAACCACTTGACCCTAGTTCTTTCCTCACTACCCTGTATATACTTTCCTTTCACTCCACCTCTGCAACTGTCATCACACCTGTATTCCCTTCCTTTTCTTGCTCCTTTCTAAATGGTTTGTTCTTCTCTTCACTCTCTTCTATCTAGTGCTTTTACTCTTATGTAGCCCCCTGTACATCAGTGGCGTTACCGCCTTGCTCAGGGTGATATGAAAAAAAAAAACTCTCTTCCTGATACCCTCTATAACCTGTCACTCTTTCTTATAACATTCCTCCTATGTAATCCCCTGCACAACAGTGGCAGTAAAATGCCTTGCTTGGGGCTACACGATTATATATGAAAAAATAATTGGCTGGAAAGCATGGAGTTAGAAGGGAGTTCCATAAGCAAGAAAAAAGAAAATGTTAGAATAGAAGACTGTAGCGATCGGAGAAGCATGCACTTCGGAGTCTATTCTACAAAACAGCGCTTCTTGGCTTTTCAAATAGAACTGTCTGTCTTACCAACTGTCTGTCTTACCAACTTCTTTTTTTTCCTCAATAGCAGTAGGTATGTCCACTTATCGCCTGGTTCACCTCCCCATCTTGGCCAGGTGTTTAGGTGGAGACATTATTAGTATAGATTTGGATTATATTTTAGAAGTCACCGGAAACCTAATCCTTAGCAGGAAACAATAGATAAACCTCTACTCCTGTTCAAAAGAATCGAGAGTAGGGAGTAGGAACCAGCCAATAGGTGAACCTATTGAACAGAAAAAATAATTTGTCAATAATATTTCACAGTTCTGGCAATGACTTTAGAAGTACAGAAATGAAGTAGACTTTAAAAGGAACCGGAAACCCAGTCCTAAACAGGAAACAAGCGATGACGAAACCAAGGTTCTTTGAATAAATACTGTTAAGGAGTAAATGTTGGAAAATGTTTTGAGAGTGATAAGATTTTTAAATCATTTGTAGGTGTTCACAACACCAACTGCGGAATATTTTAACTGGGTTGTCTATGTGAGTGAAGTTGTCCAGCTGGTTTGTTTGGCTTGCCTGCGCAACAGCCGAGTCGGTTTTGTCTGCGTGATTTTTTTGTAAAATGTTTTGAAAAAAATTGAATCAAATTTTATATTCGGTTATTACGGATGTCGTGGTCGTGGGAAAACATATAAAAGTATTTATATTAATCTAAAATTGCATAATTCTGTAAATTATACTTGCATAGATTATAAAAAACATGGCATGGTAACGTTTATTCATTGTAATTTAAAAAAAATAATATTTTATATAGATTAATATTTTCAGATATTCATTCTTGCTGAACACACACACACACACACACACACACACACACACACACACACACACACACACACACACATATATATATATATATATATATATATATATT
The DNA here is from genome assembly GCA_037127315.1 of Ascarosepion bandense. NCBI lineage: Eukaryota > Metazoa > Mollusca > Cephalopoda > Sepiida > Sepiidae > Ascarosepion > Ascarosepion bandense. Next base: position 1,256,247 of record JBBBDQ010001330.1, on the reverse strand, counting down.
AATGCGGGTTTCATTTAATAATATAGACAAGTTTTGTCTATTAATTTTGTATAAGATCCGTTCGTACCGTCTGATATACTTGATGGTGATATCGTTGAAAGACAACAAAAAATCACAGTAATTGTTGATTTTTTTATCATGTCTAAGCTTTCGGCTCACATAAGCCGTTATCAAAGAATAAATATTAACACACAGTAAACATAGAACATTTAAGTTATTAACAATAAAGAGAATTAAATCAAAGAGACAAGTCCATCCCTACCGTGGCGGATGGCCGCAGACAGTGACAAAATGGTGGCGTTGTGGTCCCTGATCCGATTACAGGCATTTGAGTATGTTAGTTGAGATATCAAAATTTATCGTATTCAAATCAGGTTTAAGTTGTTTAATGTAGATAGCTTCCAGGATTTTGAGTTTCTGTTTATTATTTTATCCTACAAGATAAGATTAATAGACAAAACTTGTCTATATTATTCAATGAAACCTGCATTAACGAAAAAATGCTGCCAAAATACACACAATTTAAATTACATGATCCAGCAGCCCAACAAACCTTAACTACCTTGAAATATATATATATATATATATATATATATATATATATAACTTTAATCCAAGCGGAAAAGTAGGAAGGTAAATCCCAAAAGACCTGATCGTAATTAATATTAAAATTTTAATATTAAAAAAATGATACTGGCGGGGAGCTCAATGTAATTCAAATTACAGAGCTAAATATAAAATAAAATAAATTTCGATGTTCAAAACTGTTGAATGATCATTTCAACATGAAATCCCTAAGAGAGATTTCACGTCTCATCAGCAACTAACACATATTTCAAAAGCTTTTGCTGATGAGATGTGAAATCGCTCTAAGGGATTTCATGTTGAAATGATCATTCAACAGTTTTGAACATTGAAAATTTATTTTATATATATATATATATATATATATATATATATATATATATATATATCTGTGTGTGTGTGTGTGTGTGTGCGTGTGTGTGTGTGTTCAGCGGGCGTGTAATGAGTTTATGGTCACTATCTAAGAATCATGACTTCTTCTTGGCCGGTTTAGAGATCCCTATTAAATATTTATACCGAATGGGACGAATTTAGTGTGGTCTGATGAAATGAACTAATTTGGCTCATGGAAATGAATTATAATTTATAACCAATCTAAATGATGTGTTGAGTTTTCCTTTATACATATCATGTTGCTCTGGATAACATCCATTGAGCTCTCTATATAGATATAACACTTTATATTTATATTAAGTAGATCTTGTTGGATTATCCTCTCCCTTCACGACTTGACATATATATATATAATTTTGACAAATGTCTATTCTTTTTACTCTTGTGAGTTTCTCGTGAGTTTTAACTCTTGTGAGTTTCCTGGTTTAGAGATTAAAAAAGCAAGAAAGATTTCCTACACTGAATTTAAAAATATCATTATATAAACTCATATTAATATGACATGTCTAATTAAATCGTTGATTAACAAATCAGACAAGCTATTACAAATATATAAATATACCAAAAAGAGCATAATATTTCCTGAAATAACCTTAAACATAGCAACCTTTTATCGTAATAAAATGCATTCTATCTATAAACAGGACGAAAAAATCTTTAAAGACCCTCATGAGTATTAATATATCCGTCAGAGACTCAGTAAGAAAAAATAAAACTAATTATATACTAATAATACTATACTAATTTTAATACAGCCGACTAAAACATTCGCAATAACACCTTTGTAGAATAGGCAAATACCCAACAACTAGCGTTATGGAAAAAAACAAAACTGCATATCAATTTAAATATCCTTTCTGAAATCGTATATCTGAAAAATATGTTGATCATATGACTAAAACGAACCTACCTAGGTTTCTCCTAAGCGGATCGTCAGGAGCCAGCTTTCCCTGACGATCCGTTAAGGAGAAACCTAGGTAGGTTCGTCTGGCTCACCAGGTGCTATTTAGTTCGCTCTACTTTTGTATTGAGCGCTTTCTGTTAGATGGTTACTCGTGTCGGGCTTCGTGCTGATTTCGGTCCGAACACTTTTGACTGACTTTCATGCCCAAAGCTTTTCCTTTTTTTTACAACTATTTTTTTTCTTCGTTCGATAGTTTTCGAGGAAAGGTTTTCGACACGAGTAAAATTATAATCACGTTTATATATATATATATATATATATATATATATATATATATATAACTGTAAATTTATCTTTAAACATGTCTCGAAAAACCCACGCGGAGGGGAAAAAATGGAAACAAAAAAAAAACAAAAAAATTATATATATATATATATATGTGTGTGTGTGTGTGCGTGTGTGTGAAGGTGGTCTAAAACTAGGTTGACAATAAATAAGCATTTATTTTCAGATTATATATTCAATTATATTTACTAATACTATTATAATATAACCGATATACAAAGCTATTCTACCTAGTGTCGACCTACTTTTGGACCACCTTGTATATATGGCAGGCGCGCGCGCACACACTCACATAAAGACACGCACACACATATAAATAAAGGCACACACACACACACACACACACGCACACACACACACCTCCCCACAAAGATGTATACATTAAGGTACACACACACACACGTTTTATATATATATATATATATATATATATATATATAGAGAGAGAGAGAGAGAAAGAAATAACGAAAAAAAAAGAAAAAAGAAAAAAAGAATGAAAGAAAGAGAAACATCCACGCCTGAGATTTTGAAATTTTATTCTTATTAGTCATGTTTTATAAATAATGCTTTACTTTATTTATTTACTTGCAGTATAGCCCGGCGTTGCTCGGGTGTAATGAAAGCTTTAAAACTAATCCCTGGTCCTGGAGCTCAGACTCAGCCTAAAGAATATTTGTGTGAAGTTTGGTGAAAATCGGATAAAAATTGTAGATTTGTATAAAGGACATACAGACAGATAAACAGACACACACACAAACATCTTGCTTTTCATATATATATATATATATATATATATATATATATATATATATATATTAACGATTTTCTGCACTATTGTAAGAAGTGCAACCTTGAAATTTCTGAATATCGTTTCTTATGTCTTTGTCTATGAGTGTATCAAATTTGATTAAAATCGGACTATCCTGCTATAACCCGATTTTTTCGATTATCGATTTACAGTATTTATCGGGGGTACCTCGACACAAAACCTAGCTAAGAACACTCGCAGACTCTTATAGTACCAGAATGTAAATTTTCAAGAAAATCGGTTCAGCCGTTTTGGTGTCTATAGGTAACGGACACACACACACACACACACACACACACACAAAGTTCCATTTATAAATAAGTTTAGATTTATTTTCCATAAAATATGTCGTCTATTTTCATGTTAAATGATAGTAAATTAAGGTAAAAAGTCAAGCCATAATGTAGTACAATATAGAAAGGTCAAGGTTAACGTGGAAAAAAAAGCACACTTGTCAGCTCCTAGAAAATTAAAATTTTACAATTAACGTTTTTGTCTTTGCTAAATCAAACATGGCTGATGGCGATATGATTAGATTTATTTATTAAATCGTTGTCGGATTTATTTATTCCCCAAAAGCATTTCTACAAAAGTAAATAGAGCATCAATCGTTCAAGCCCAGAAAATCAACATTGTTAAAAATATTTAAATCCAGAACAAATCTATATCTATAACGAGGGTGGACCTTGTGTAAATATTTGTTTGTTTGATAGATTCGACTTAGCGTCTACATTTTGCTGTCTAGCTCGACAGGAGTTGCGCTCAGATGTAGATCAAAATTTTAGAACGCTAACGACACCTTGAAATTTTTCAGAAAGCCGAAATTAGGGGTAGAAAAATATATATTATCACCCCCACAAAGTCAGGGATCAGTTTATGTATTGATTATAATATAGAATCGATCACCCCACTTTATATTATCGGTATCTAGATATGTTGCCCCCCCCCCCCAATCCAATTAAAGACATTCTACATTGTTATCTATATGTATAAAAGTGACGAGGGTGGACGTTGTGTCAGTGTTTGCTATGTAAATTCATCATATGTTTTTTATTCTTATTGTTCCTTAAACTACCCGAGTGAAACTGGACTAAACTGGTAGTAACAAATAAAAATAAATAAATAAAAAAGGCAAGAGCTTAGATTCGTTAAGACAGAAAGCCGGTCGAAACAATCTCTGAACTTGGTGAATTGCAAGAGATGGAAGCCCAGACAAAACTTCCTGCTGTTTTTTTAATGTTGCTAGAAGCTGAGATCGTTCATTTTTTGTCGGTGCCCTAAGTCTGCCAATTTAGTTTATGTTACAGTAAATAGACTAAATCCATTTATAACTGCGTTGCTGTCTGTACGACGTTCAAATTACTACTTTAAATATTGTCAGGTGGGGAAAAAGTGGCTGTCTGTAGTCAAGGTATTTAATTATCTCTTACTGGAATTTTATGTAGCTTGTGTTTTCGCAGGTAGAATTCATTTTAAATGCACCGATGCTTTCGTTTACTCTAATCACTATATAAATAGCAGCCTGAGAAATTCTGTGAAATACTGTATTTTAGGCACCTTCACTAATTCGCTGAAAAAACAGAATAGCATGAAGAAAAAAGGCACCAAACTTTATAAAAACAAAATTTTTATCTTCAAAATGTTTATGTTATTATTAAGAAGAAAGATCAACGTTTTTTTATTCTTTTTCATTTAAAAATGTTTTAAATCCTTTCTAACACGTTCAAAATTTTACTAAATTTTTTTTTCGTCAACGAGTAACCAAATTTTTACCAGAGTTACTATGGGTCATGTGAAATTATGAAATTCAGATTTTTTTTCTGATGAAAAACATTAATTTGAAAATTCTTGCAAAAAATCAAATATTTGTCGGATTTTAATGACACTTATTCACAAATGAATGAATTTATTTTTGAAATTATTTTATTTAGAAACTTTTGGTGAAAATATGTTTTACATCTGCTTCCTCATTCCATGTAATTTCATGAAATGTCAAGAAATTAAATTGTTTTATTAGTTAAACGCAGGGCTTCTTGAGGAATGTAAATCATCTTTTTTACTTTTTTTTTTTTTTTGCAACCAGTTAGCTTTTTTCCGAAAATCTGCTCTGAATAGTAAAATAAAAAATGTAAAAAAAACTATGACATTATTTAATTAGACATTATTTAATATATATATGTTTTTGTTTTTGCTCTACTATTGTATTTTAGTACTTTCGTATCGAGCACTTTTTCTTGTGTTTGGTTCCGTTTGGGTTTTTTTTCTTTACTGCGGAATCTTGAATGTTTTGTTCTTGTTCCGCTGGTTTCTTTTTTTTCTCCCCATTTATCCGACGACTTAGTACGCCGGATTGTAACGGATTTAGGTTCTGTTTGTTAATGGTTTTTTCGAAAATTTATATTGGCATAAATTTACGGAGTGCATTCTTACAGAGTCTAAGTAGTTATTATTATCATATATATATATATATATATATATATATATATATATATATATATATATATAAAGGACATTATAGTCTGAGGAAAAAAATTTCGATGAATAATGAATTTTTAAAAGAATTGTCTTCATTTTTTCTTTTCTAGTTATAATTTATAAAGTTTCAAAAATATTTTTAAGATTCTTCAAAGCGTTGTGGTGGTTAAGTGAAAGCTATACAAATTCTGATCTGAAAATATTAATGAAGAATAGATAGGTAATGCCCAACACCTTCTTTACCTTCCTTTATTTTACTAAACGTATTGTGATAGCCTTCAAATACCTACCCATACACCTTATATACACAATGCTTCAGGCAAATTACAAAGTTCTCCTATTTTTCTCTTTGTTCCTAAAGATATTTTATGTATGTTTATTTTCGTTTAATTACTATAACACTTGCTTTTTTGTTACGTAATCTGTCCATGGTATTCTCAGTATCCTTCTGTAGCTCCCATATTCAGTTTATATTATTTTCAACATCCTTCTGTAGACCCACATTTCGGTATCCTCAAGATGCTTCATCGTCTGTGAATAGTTATCCAGTATTCACTGCCATAGAAGAGGACTGATTTTACATATGTTTTCAGCACTTTTTTCTTTGTTTTAAACAAAATTTTCCTCTCTATTAATGCTTTACTTAGCTTTTGAAATGTATATATGTCCATTCCAACGATCTGACCGCTAAACTAGTTCGAATTTCGGTTGGGTTCATTATAATCACTAACACTCAAATCCCCTTGGGAAAGGTATGAAACCATCTTTACTCTCCTCGGCTATGAATTGAATAGCAGGATAGACTGAGTCCTATAACCCTGCTTGGCAACCAGTCTATCGCAGAAAGAAATAGCAACCTACGCCAAGAAAAATTCCTGCCTCATCTGTCGTGACTCGAAAGAGACATGATCGACCAAGCGCTGATCGCGTACGGCACTTAATTGACTGACTGATTTGTCTCACCAACATTTCTTGGTCTTTAGTAAGTATTTAATAAATTTGAGTAGGAAGATCATGTTGCGCCAATTTCGATCTTGTGCCAACCACATTGAAACTAAGCTTAAGAGAACTGCCTCAGAGTTGGTTATGCTTGTAATCCTGTTCTCTACTGATAATGAATGAATGACAGGCCATGGAAGACAACAAAGAAATGCTCTGTTTCCCATTAAATAGAGGCGGCAGTTGCTTGTCTGAATGTCTATTGTTATTAGAAACGAAGGGTTACGGTGTCATTAGTGACCTTTTTAAGATCTGAAAAAAAAAAGGAAAGACAAAGTAAAAACAGAAACATTTAAAGGTTTCCTCAGCAAAGTCGTAAGAAGAGAAAAAAAGTGAGCTTAGGCTACAAGTACTGAGCAACCCATGAGGATGTAACTCGGTGTTCATTTTAATAATTAACCAGACTTGCTAGCTGACCGTTACCCAACGAGAAGATAGCCATGTTTAATATAAGCTAGGCCTAGTTTGGTCCACGGCTGCAAGTACTGAACAGCCCGTAAGGATTGCATTAATGACTCATTTGTAATAGTTAACCAGACTGACTTGCTAAACATAACCTCAAGAAGATGTACCCATTTGAAATCTAAGTTAAGCTTAATTTGGCACTAGTTTGATTCATTCATTGATCTGGTTGGTTGGTTTTGTTTACCAGCATATCAACCAGAATGGGTTTTTTGATACTGAAATAAATCTAAATATTTTGAACATAGTTTTACGTCTTCAGTTACAGATAAACTGTATTAATAGTCATAAAATTTATTGTTAGTCATTCTGCGTTAAGAACGTGTCGTTGGTAATTTTTTAGTATAAAAATGTATTGCTGGTATTTTTGCGGCAAAAATGTATTTTTTATAGGAGAGTTTTGTAATTTGCTTGAAGCAGTGTGTATATTTGGTGTATGGGTAGTTTTTGAAGGCTATCACAATGCGTTTAGAAAAAATAAGGGAAGGCAATGCAAGTTTTGGGTTTTAACTATTTATTAATCATTAATATTTCGAGATTATAGTCTCATCTTCAGAATGTTTGGTGAGCTAAATTTCACGTCCGCTCGTGGTCCGTGCCTTTCATCGAATGGTCATCTTTCGCTGCTACTGCTGCCATTAATTGCAGTGTGTGTGTGTGTGTGTGTGTGTGTGTGTGTGTGTGTTTATGGTTTATATATGTGCGCGTTGACCGATAGCAGCATTTGATGTTTTCACATCTCTGTTAATGTGACAGTGGGCGCCGTTTTACGATCTGATGTTAGATCTGTCTGCTTTAATTGGAGGCGTATTTATTGCTATATATATATATTTTTATATTTTAATTGCCATCCAGTATTCATTCATGTGTGTGTGTGTGTGTGTATGTGTGTGTGTTTGTGTGCATATGTTTTATACTTTCATAGTGTTTGGGGGGCTCATTATTTGCTCATAGTTATGACCCTAACAAGTGTTACCACCCCGGGTCAGGGTCAACTAGGCTACAACAGCAGTTAAGAGGTGGTTCCACGCTCCTCAAAACTTCCAATCTCCCGACCAGAGGCCTTGTCGCCGGATGTAGTCCCTCGTTACACTCAGGACTATTCATTCATTGAGGATCTTTTTCTTCTCTGTCGTGTCCCTTCAGGACGTGTGCAATTATGGTTCTTCAAAGTATTTCTATTATTTACTAATGATACACTGTAGTAATAAGAAAACTTACTTAATTCCTATAAGTAGACTTATTTCTGAACTAGCAGTATAACCCGGCGTTGCTCGGGTGTAATGAAACAGATTGCAAATTACTTTATATTTCTTTCACTTCGGTGTTAGTAATTAAGATGAGGATATTTTAAATTAGAGACACAGTGGATTAATGAATCAGAGTTCGAATCCCAGTTGAGTTATATTGGGGAGATGCATGAATCTATAGTTATACAACTTTGATGTCAGTTCTTCAACACGGCAGTGAATGCTGGACAATAACATCGAAGATGAGGAAAAAACTTGAAGCAGTGGAAATGTGGTTTTACAGAAGGATGCTGCGGATATCATGGACCGAACATGTGAGCAATGATGAGGTTTTGGAAAGAATGGCATTGAAAAGAAAACTAATAGTGAGCATCAGGAAAAGACAACTGAAGTTCCTGTGACATGCAATGAGGAAGGAGGGCTTGGAAAACCTCATACTAACAGGCCAGATAGAAGGAAAAAGAGACAGGGTAAGGCAGCGGGAAAACATATTTGAAGGCCCTGATCAGGTGGATGATGGAACGGGGGTTGCATGGAATAACAGAAGAAAACATATTAAGTGCCACCAGGTATAGGAAGACGTGGAAAGCCATGATCGCCTACGTCCTGAAAAAAATCAGGGCACATAGAAGACGATATATGCCAACTGTTTATAAGAAATTATAATATGGATATAAAGTGGGGGATCAAATCTATATCATAATCAATATATAAACTGATCCCTCATTTTGTGGCCATGCTAGTTCTTATGCATTTATATTCTGGATTTATTGGCTTGAGCTATTGAATGGCCGAGCGAGGTTTCAGTGGTGTAACAGGAGAAAACATACTAAGAGCCACCAGGGATATGAAGACGTGGAAAGCCATGATCGCCTACGTCCTGAAAGGATAGAGCACGTGGAAGAAGAAGAAAAGGTTATCAAAGCTAATCAGGCTGACCAATACTAATAAATATTGAGTTACATTCTAAGACAACTAAAGATGCTGGGAGATGGAGAAGGAAAAAGAGACAGGGGAAGGCCGCGGATAACATATTTGGAGGCCCTGATCAGGTGGATGACGGAACGAGGATTGAGTGGAGTAACAGAAGAAAACATATTAAGTGCCACCAGGGATAGGGAAGACGTGGAAAGCCATGATCGCCTACGTCCTGAAAGGATAGGGCACATAGAAGAAGCCTTGGGTGGTAGCAAAAGGAAAAATTCTGAATTCAAAACGATCCTGGAGAAGGAAGATTTCTGCCAGACTATCTTGCCTTGGATACACCACTGGTACTGCGGCTGTCGTACATACGGCCCCCCCTACATCCCTAATGATTTATGGGTCTCGTGATTGTGATGTTTTCACTTTTAATGCTTTATTTCTTCTTGAATAGAGACAACAGAGTTAATTGTGTGAGTAACATTCCTAGATTTTAAAAATAAAACCAATGCAATTGAAAAATAACTAAAATGCAACCGTCAGTTTTTCATGGTTCGTGTAGTGATTGCATTCTTTGCCCGTTTTAATTTAATGATTTAATAAGCAGAATTCATTCTCCCATGTGACAGTAAAATGCATTATGTAGACAACAATCCTAGATTGGTCACGCAGAAAATGTAATTAACGCAATTTCAAAATTATTTGAATAATTCTTGTAATTGTGAATGGTTGTGGGGAAAAAAGACATTATATAAAAGCGTCGTTGATAGAGTCGAGGCTAAATCGAAAAAATATTTAGAATACAAAATAAGGTAACAGAAATTTAGTAGAAGGGTAAATATTAGTGGATTTAGATTACGAGAGGGTTTAGAATAAAACCACATCTCACTCTTATATCCACTTTGCATATATTGAATAAATTGTCTTTATATAATGATCAATAGAGTGACAGATGGCCAAATGGAATACATTGATTTTTTGTGAGGTCTTCTAAAGTAAGGCTGATTTTTAACATTTCACAAATGTAATCATTTACTTATTGGAACATAATTATTGCGTAGTATTTTCTGTCGTGTATATAAATCTCTCTTTCAATCTTTCTCTCTCTCACTTTCTCTCTCTCTTTCTCTTCCTCTCTCTCTTTCTCTCTCTCTCTCATTCCCTCGATACTATATATATATATATAAGTTTGAAACTGTGGCAAAAATTTCTTATTTAATTTAAATTAATTGATAAAAATTTTCCCAAAAATAAACCTTTAAGCCAAATTTTCAATAGGAATACGCTAAAATTCAGGTATAGTTGCTCTAAAAATTTAGAAAAATAATTAAATCATATAACAATAAAATATTGAAATTATACAACAATAACAATAGTAATTCTACTACTTATTTTAATTTACCCCATAATAAAACTTTTGTAATTGTAAAATCCCTAATCAATGCCTCTTATCTAATAAGTGTTTGAGTAAGTCCCAGGTCTACACCTGCTCTATCTCATATGCAGAAAATCCGTAGATTGTAGTTTGTACATGTCCTAAAGTATAATTCATAACAAATATTCATAGCTCTGTTTTTATATTGAGCACTTTTAAATTAATGTTATGAATGTTGCAATTATTTTCTTCATTCCTTATTCATTTGGATATATATATATATACACATACATATGTGTGTGTGTGTGTGTGTGTGTGTGTGTGTGTGTGTGTGTGTGTGTGTGTGTGTGTGTGTTATTAAATAAATTACAAACATTATGTCTGGTTATTTTTAATAAAGTGCTTTCATCCTCACGAATAATCTTCCGTGTATTATAATTGCAAGATGTGAAAAATACGCAGTAATTTTTAAAGATATTTATTTTTTATTTTCCATTTCACAATATACATATAAAATTTTGATTAAAAACCGCTACTCTAATTAAAAGAGAATACAATTTGCTGAGACGAAAATACATAGAAAGAGCTTTAATCGATAATTCTGCTTCAATAAATTGGCATCCAGATTCCATGAACATTTCACACTTTTTCACAGATCTTATATTATCACAATGTGGGATATTTAATAATAATAATAATAATAATAATAATAATAATAATAATAACTTGTCTATTAATTGATATGGCTTTTCCAGCGGATTGTAACATAGCAATCAAGGAATTTGAAAAACTGTCAAAATATAAAGACCTGGAAATTGAAATAGAAAAAATGTGGAAATTGAAAACAAGAGTTGTGCCAGTGATAGTAGGTGCACTTGGAATGATAAAAAATGGAACAAAACAACACATTGAAAGAATCCCTGGAAACCCCAGCTTAAGAGATATACAAAAAATTGTCTTATTAAGTACAGCCCACACACTAAGGAAAACTTTATCTATGTAATGCTGGGGATGATAGGGAATATAGAAAAACATGAAATGGAGCCATAACAACACGCCACTACCTGCCTTAGGTCTCCCCGCAGACTTGGTTGGTAGTGAGACCAAAGCAGAAATCGAAATATGATGAAAAATGACGTAATAATAATAAAGCAAAATACTGCGCCTCCTCGGGTTACCTCTCACAACAGACCTTAAGTGGAATGACTATATAGAATCCATAGCTAAATCCACTGCTAAGAAAGTCGGTTTTCTGTGTAGGGCCAGGAAGTTTTTGCCGTCTGAATCCATCCTGCTCATATATAAATCTACATCTGCCGTGAATTGAATACTGCTGCCATATCTGGTCGGGTGCCCCTGCTACCCCATCTAGGTGTCCTTGACAAAATCCAACGGAGAATCTGTAATGTGTTTGGTCCCGACTTGGCAGCTCGGTTACAGTCACTTTCTCACCGGCGCAATGTGGCTTCCTTGTGTCTCTTCTACAAATACTTCCATGGCATCTGCTCCAATGAACGGAGCACCCTGCTGCCCCCTATATATGTAATTACTCGAGCCACAAGATTAGCAACTAGGACCCACCCTTTTACTGTGAAACCAATAAATTGTAAACGCAAATTCTACTCCAGCAGCTTCTTTTCTTGCACTTCCCGCCTGTGGAATTCCCTTCTGTTTATTGCTTCACTAACAGTTACAATCTCCAAGAATTTACATGTAAAGTCAATAGTCATCTCTTATTTCACTAACCTGCATCCTCTCTCTCATGCTCCTTTCTCCGTCCACTCCACTCTCATCAGTATTCTCATCCTTTTCTTACCCACTTTCTGACACCCCCTATAACCTGTCACTCTTTCTCAACTTTCCTTCTATGTAACCCCCTGCAAAACAGTGGCAGTAAAATGCCTTCGTTTGGGGCGATACGATAAAAAATAAATAAATAAATTAAAAAAATTAATAATCATAAGAATAAAATATGGAAATATACATAGAAAAAAAAAGAAACTAAATACAATCGGATAAATTATATAGCCAAACAGATATTTTGTTTTTAATTATTTCACCTTAAACAAGGCAGTTTTACTGCCACTGCTGCGCAGGGGATTACACAGGAGTTAAGTGATAAGAAAGAGGGGTAGGTTATGGGGGTGCCAGGAGGAGGGTAATAGACGGATGAGAATACTGGTGGGATTGGAGTGGAGTGGATGGAGAAAAGAGCTTGAGAGAAGGGATGCGAGTCAGTAAGATAAAAAATGACTATTGACCTTACATTTAAATTCTTGGAAATTGTAGCTGCCGGGGAAGCAAGTATACGGAAGGGAATTCCACAGGCGGGAAGTGCGAGAAAAGAAGCTGAGGGAGTAGAATTTGCGGTTACATTTGAAATTAAAAAGTATATTTGAATTTAAAAATTTCCGGCACTTCCACTTTCATCAGAACGCATGTATATTCACAACACCGTCAACATAAATATACCCGGATGAAATATTTTTCATTAAAAAAAAAAAAATGAGCCTTTATATTTAATTTTTATTCCGACGTCTTAAAAATTCATTTGGTCAACAAAAAAATGTGAATATTTTCCCCGTAATTTTGAAACAAAAGAAATATTTAAAAAAAAAAATGTTTTTCCAAACAAAAACAAAATATGTAAAATACAAAGTGGCATCTTCTCCTACTACTAAAAATGTTCTGAGTTGCACGGGCAACGCCGGGCTATAATGCTAGTATATATATATATATATATATATATATATATATATATATATATATATATACTGTAATGGTTGTTACAATGTTTTTATAAATTAATAGTATCACTACACAAAGATTTTGATGTTTCGAAGCCAGCCCATTATGTTGTTGGCTTCATCTTCAGGTGATTTTTTAGAAATGAGAATTATCTAGTTAAAAAGCCAGTTTGTGTTGGATTTGTTATTTGGGGTGTTAGAGGGGTTGGCCTTAGAAAGGTCAACAGAACTCAAAATACAGACCAACCCTTCTAACACCAAAAAAAAACAAAAAAACAAAAAAAAAACAAACAAATCCAACACAAATAAACTGGCTTTTCAACTAGATAATTCTCATTTCTAAAAAATCACCTGAAGATGAAGCCAACAACATAATGGGCTGGCTTCGAAACATGAAAATCTTTGTGTAGTGATACTATGAATTTATAAAATCATTGTAACAACCATTACAGTATACCGCTCTACATTTGTATCGAGCACTCTTTATAAAAGTAAATGCATGAACAAAAAGGTAAATAAACCTACGAGTTCAACAACTTAGTAAAAATATATATATATATATATATATATATATATATATATATATAAAGCTATTAATGAAAATAGATAGTTGTTGGCGAATTTACTGTTTATTCTAAATTTTATGAAAAATATAAATGACAAAGAAAGAACAAAAATGAAAATTAAATAAAAATCCAAATTTTTTAACTGTCTATTTAAATACGTTCACATTCTTAACGACGTGTAGTTTGGTCTGTCGTTCAAATTTAAATTTGGCATTTAGGATCAGCGTTAGTTTTTTGTGGAGCAGAAATATAATATCTGAGGATAATTCGATTTATTGAGACCTCTGACCCTGATGATCATTATGGCGCGACATTCAGTTTGATAGGCGTCATTGAGTTCACACACACACACACACACACACACACACACATATATATATATATATATATATATATATATATATCAGCTGAAGGTTACATTCTAGCATGAAACAGGTTGTCGCCGCCATTCGCAGTCTTGGTTGAGATCAAATGGTGGTTAATATATATAAATATATTGCTTAATTACTTAGTTACTAGTCATAATAAGATTAGACCTGTGCACATTTGTATTAAAAAGTGCTCAATACAATTATATTATAGAACTTTTGAATATTTACCATTTGTAAACGAGTTATTACGCGACCCATGTTTCTACCATGAATGGGGTTTCCAGGCGATTTTCAATAACTGATTTTACCGTTTACAGTTATATAACTATCAATTCAACGTACCAGATTACGAATTATATATATATATATATATATAATTCGTAATCTGGTACGTTGAATTGATAGTTATATATAAAAATGAACTTCAGATTACAAATTTCAAATTTTTTTTGTCTTTTTTACATTTTAAGTCACGTGCATATTTTGTTTAGGTTTCCGTAGTGGGTATTAATTTTCAGTAAATTTGCATAGCAAACTGGGAGCCTTCATCCCCTTTCAAGTTTTATGAAATTTGCTAATTCTCTTTTTTTTATATTCGTGGTCTATAATGTTACAAAATATTTCTGGTCGTATTGCCTCTTGCACACGCCACAGGTGCCAGAAATTTCGGTTACGCTTCCTACTGGCGTCATCTAAAAAGAATCTAATATATATATATATTGATTGATTGATTGTTTAATTACTTAGTTTCTTGTCATAATAACATTAGACCAGTGCACATTTGTATTAAAAAGTGTTCAATACAATTATATTGTAGAACTTTTGAATATTCTTCATTTGTAAACGAGTTATTACGCGACTTTTTTTACTCTGAGTGGTGTCATCGGGCGAGTAGCAATAACTGATTTTACCGTTTACCGTTTAGTGTAAACATACTAAAAGATACCTCTTAGGTTCATACAACCATGGATGAAAATGCCATAATTCCTTGTAATTTTAAAAATTGCGCGTTTAAAAATTCCCTGCCACATGAGCGTTCAAAAAGCACCGTTATGTGAGCGTTCTTAAAGAAAACGGTAAACGATAAAATCAGTTATTGCAAATCGCCTGAAGACAATTAATCTGATGAACTCGACCAGAACTCGAAACCAGTTCACCGATTTATCGTTCCGAGTTGCTAACCAATACCTATTCATGTGATATCACATTCAGTCAGTCATTTAAGTGCCATAGGTAATCCACACTTGGATGATCATGTCTCTTTCGATTCATAACCGACAAGGCAGGATATATTCTCACGATAGGTTGCCGTTTCTTTCAGCAAAAGACTGTTTCCCAACCAAGTTTATAGGATCCAAACTATCCTGCTATTTAACCCACAGCTGAGGGGAGTAGAAATGGATACATACCTTTCGCAAGTGATTATAATGAACCCAACCGAAATTCGACCTGGTTTAGCGGTTGGAATGGAGTTCAGTCATTGAGAAGTGTCAGTTTTGTAAAAGACAAAAAAAAAAGCATATATATATATATTTCTTTTAATTTGTGTAAAAGCTTTGAAACAATATCTCTTTTTTAAATTCAAAGATGGCAATAAAGCCACTAAGACGCAACGGGGTTTTGAGCGATTTATAATATTCGAAAAGAAAAATAATATGAAAGAGAGAAAATACAAAAGAGCAAATTGTTTAAAAATAATTGAGACTTAGAGGTACTTCTTGTAAATTAATTTTTCAAAATAATATTAATAATAATGATAAATGATCTGGCTATTATTATAATGTTACGTGTTAAGTGTAACAAAAGAAAAAATTGATTCACCAAAACTCAGTGTTAATTCACAGACAAATATTTAATTTACAAAATCATTAAATAAAAATACTTACAAATATACAGTTCACTACTGTCAGGCGAAGTGTTACGAAGGGGAAGGAAGGGTCACTATCTTTACCCAGTTAACTTCGAAGTAGTTTAAGTGCTATACTTTATGGAAATCCTCAAATGTGTATATAAAGAATAATTATTAGTTTGGTCAATGAAAGAGTTAAAAATATCTATTTACCCATATATTTCCATGAGGTTCTCTTTCAGGTTTTAGTTGGTCGGCGACCTTTCTTAGAGATTCTTTCGGCTGGATATAAATCCTTGAAACCGGAGTTGATAATGTCAGCAAATCCTGTTAACAACTAACTATTCTCTTCCCAAAACCTATTCTTATAGGGGTTAACACCTAATTTGCATATTCGAGAATCTTTTAGAATTCTCTCGATTTTACTGGAACATTATGGCATCTTCCAAAACGTTCTATTCCTAATTTCTCTATTTTTACGAATACTTCATGAATTAAAATTTTTATGTAATAACGAGTAAGACTCAAATGAATCCCTTACTACAACTTTTTAGACATTATTAATATTATCTTTTTATATAAATGCATCCTTGTAACAATAATAATAATAATAAAGACCTGGAAATTGAAATAAAAAAGAATGTGGAAATTGAAAACAAGAGTTGTGCCAGTGACAGTAGGCGCACTTGGAATGATATAATAAAAAGAAAAAAGAAAAAAAAAGCGTAACACAACACTCTGGATAAATCCCTGGAAATCTCAACTTAAGCGAAATACAGAAACTTGTTTTCATACGTACAACCCACACAGTGAGAAGAACTGTGTCCATTTAACGCTAGTGATGCTATGGGAACTGGAAAAACAAATCACGAAATGTAGTCATAACAACAGACCGCTACCTGCCTTCGGTCTTTCCTCAGACTTGGTACGTCGAGTGAACAAAGCAAAAATAGAAAGATAATAATAATAATAATGATAATAATAATAATAATAATAATAATAATCTGGTTATAATAATAATAATTTTGCAGTAATTTTTCTTTGGCGGGTCACATGGTTGTTATTTCACTCTTACAGTGGATATCGGCTCGGAACGAGAAACCGGGGAGAGCCGAGGTCGAATTCCAGTTGAAACCATTGTATTCACTTACGCGCAAATACCCTTGGGAAAGGTATTAATCCGTCTCTTCTCTCCAGTTATGGGTTAAATAACAGGACAGATTGGGTTCTATAGCCTTAGTCAGCTACCAGTCTACCGCAGAAAGCAATGGCAACCTACTGCGGGATAATCTTCTGCCCAGTCAGTCATGTCTCTTTCGAGACATGATCGCCCAAGCGTGTATTACTTATGGCACTTAACTGACTGACTGCAAGTGTTGATAATTATAGCAATTCTGAACGTGTGTTCGTGGGTAGCCATTAGCCTTAGAACTTTTCCGCGGGAAGTTGGTCCAAAATCTCCTAGGCGATTAATTGATATTATACATTTAGTCCTCGCGAAAAGATGCATAATTCGCCGAGGAAATCTATCGATTCGTAATCTATTGATAGATTTGAGATCATCAAGTTATCGACAAGGCTGTTCTGTGACGTCGGTTGCCATAAGTAATCAGATGACTTCATCTCGTCTCCAATGGTGACGCGTTATTCTTCGTCTTCTTCCATGTGCCGTGTTCCTTCAGGACGTGGTAAAATTTAGTAAAATTTGTGTTTGATACTATCTCTTCTCATCTTTTTTTTTTTTTTGTCAGCAGGTTTGTTAGGTAGGTTATGTACTTCATTCCTCGTCCTACCTCGCCGTCAGTATGTTTTATGGGTGTCAACTTTGCCAAGCCTTCTTTTCCCACTATGTGCCCTAAAAATGTCATTTGTCTCTTTTTGAAACTATGCATAAATATCCATTTCGTTCCTCTTGTTTTTAAGACTGTTGTTCACGTGTTCAGTCTATAGTATTCTCAGTATCCTTCTGTAGAACTACATTTCTGTTGCATCAAGTCTTTTATCTGTCTGTGATGTACATATATGTGTGTATGTGGGTGTGGGAGTTAAACTAAAAAAGGCCTGCCAGAAACACAATAAAAAAGGAATATTCTAAGAACGGATATACCAAAAATCAAGAAAACCTCTATTCAAGAAAACGGGAAAAATAAAAAAGAAAAAAGAAAAAGGCAGACTCCCTATCGAAACAATAACCAGCAGTGATGTATGCCTATGTTATTAAGATAAAATAATTTCCCAAACGTCACATCTCAAAAGCGACAAAGTTCGAGTCGTTACTTAAGTTTCACTCGCGATCATTCTTCTTCTTCTTCTATGTGCCATGTCCTTTCATGGCTTTCCACATCTTCCTGTCCCTGGTGGCTCTTAGCACGCCTTCTCCTGTTACATCACGCAACCCCCGTTCTGTCATCCACTAGCTCAATCCCTTAAATCTAGAATATAAATGTATAGAAACTAGCATAGCCACAAAATGAGGGATCAGTCTATATATCGATTATAATATAGAATTGATCCCCCATTTTATACCCTCATTATAATTTCTTATAACCAGTTGGCATATATATTCTTCTTCTATGTGCCTTGTCCTTTCAGGACGTAGGCGATCATGGCTTTCCACATCTCCCTGTCCCTGGTGGCTCTTAGCACGCTTTCTCCTGTTGCACTATACAACCCTCGTTCCATCATCCACCTGATTAGGTCCTTTAAATATGCTATCCGCTGCATTCCCCTGTCTCTTTTCCCCTCTATCTGGCCTGTTAGTATCAGGTTCTTCAAGCCCTCCTTCCTCATTGCGTGTCCCAGGAACTTTTGCTGTCTCTTCCTGATGCTCAGTATTAATTTCCTTTTCGTCTCCATCCTTTCCAAAACCTCGTCATTGCTCACATGTTCAGTCCATGATATCCGCAACATTCTTCCGAAGAACCACATTTCATTTGCTTCAAGTTTTCCCTTCATCTTCGAAGATATTGTCCAACATTCACTGCCATATTGAAGAACCGACATCACATAGCAATCCAGTACTGTCTTCTTTGTTTCTAGTGAAATTGTCCTGTTTCTTAATACTTTACTCTGCTCATGGAATGCATCCTTGTGCTTTTGGATCTCAGGAATATAAATGTATAGAAACTGCTGTGACCACAAAGTGAGGGGTCAGTTTATATATTGAATGTAATATGCAATTGATCCCCCACTTTATATCCAGTATGCTTCTGTAGAACCACATTTCAGTTGCTTCAAGTTTTCCCTTCATCTTCGAAAATATTGTCCAACATTCACTGCCATATTGAAGAACCGACATCACATAGCAATCCAGTACTGTCTTCTTTGTTTCTAGTGAAATTGTCCTGTTTCTTAATACTTTACTCAACTTCTGGAATGCTTCTTTCGCCATGCCAATTCGCCTTCGGATCTCAGGGTCGCACTTTCCGTCTTCTGTTAGAACACTTCCTAATTATTTAAATTTCTGTACTTGCTTGATTTTAGAGTCCCTCATCTGTAATTGGCATTTTGGGTTACCCTTTTTGCTGATGACCATTCATTCGGTTTTCTTGCAGTTTATTTGTAGTGCTTTCTTGTCACTCTCTTCAGCTACCTTCTGGAGGAGGTCTTGTAGTTTTCTTCCTGTGTCTACTATCAGCACTGTATCATCTACGTCGCTCGTGAATGACCTCGCGGTGGGCAGAATACACACACGCTTCGTCCTATAAAAATATAAAGTTATTTTAGATGACGAAAGGAGTTACACAGAATTTCTTCACTTTGTTATTCAATTTTCGCTTTCTTATTTAATTATATATTAGAGTCATGGCAAATGACCAAATTGAATATATAAGTAATGACACACACACACACACACACACACACACACACACACACACACACACACACACACACACACACACACACACACACATGCTGATGAAAAAATAGGTACACGACCAGCCATAATTATTAGGCAACCCAGTTTTTTTTAATGATGTATTTCATACTATTTTTAGTATTTATTGCCAAGTGCATCAAATGAGCTGTTCTGGTGTCCAGTTTTTGTATTCTCTTCCTCATGCTAGTCTCTTCTTCTTATTGGCTGGATAAAGCAAAAGCTGCCTCGTAAAAATTTTGCAAATTAATAATAACAAAAGTACCATTCTATTTTCATTTAGAGTTACCTACGTCTCAATAAATACCAAAAATAGTATCAAATACATCATTTAAAAAAAACTGGGGTATCCTAATAATTATGGCAGGTATGTATATAACCCCTCTTCACATCACCTATGCCTGATGGTGTAACCACACTTAGCGGCCCGGTCTTCAGGGTCTTAAGACGATGTGCTATCCACAGTGCTAACCTTGCGCTGGTCAGTACTGACGCTGGTCCGAGCTGACTCTTGGTCGTTGGTCTCTTCGATCTACACTCAGCCCACGTTGTGTTCTTGATCTCAGAGCAATGTAAAATAAAATTTCGCTGGTAATTGAAGCGCTGGATTGAACCGTGGCGGAATCTTTGTGAAGAGAAAAAATATTCACAAACAGAAAAAAAAAAAAAAGCAATTGTGTCGTTGGGTCAATATTTAATTGATTTATGTAGTTCTTGGTGCAACAAACATGAACCCCTTCTCACGTCAATCTCCATAAGAACTGGGCCTTTTTCAAAAATTCTAGTGTCGGGTTCGGAGATCTTAAGAGTCAGGAGACTTGGCGTCGGCCAACGTGATGACCAGAGGCACCGATGCAGGAATTCACAGCGCAACTTTCTTAGTTTCCAAAGCGGTTTGCTTATATGCATTTCAGCCCAAATCCGGTGTGAGGGTGAAGGGTTGTGGGATTTGCTGATTCGACAATTTTCTCATTAATGTCTACTTGTTTGTTACCTCAATTCTGCATTTCTAATCAACTTTCCAAATTTGGGCAAGTAGCTAGTTTATTTCTCCTCCCATCAACTCCAACTTTGTTTACTTTACACCTCGGACCGTCACTCCATACAGGTGGTGCTAAATTATTCCCCTTCCTATTTTCTTCTCAGTATTTAACCTCGGCCTACTTCCCAGGGTAAGCACAACTCTTCTTGTGACGAATATAATTTTAAAACCGCATAGTCAAAAGAGCAGAATTAATTTTATTTCTCTCAAATCCTCAATTATTTAAATATTTCATTCCTTTTCGTCAGCGAAAATATAAGCCTCGTCTATATCTCGCTCTCCGCCATGTGTCTTCCTAATTCTCCAGACAAGACAAAACCATTCCTCCATTCCTGAACTTTATCTCTGTCCAGCGGAAATATAAGACATACTTATATTCTTCCTTACCAACAATAGTGTTTTATCAAATCTTCAAGGAAAAGACAAAATTAATTGGTAAATTTTTGATTTGTTCCCCGAAGGCCTTTACCCAGTCAAATCTTTCCTAAACTTCCTTAATTCCGTGCAAACGTATATGCTGAACTCAAATCGATAATTGTTTATTGAAGAAACCTACCTTTTTTCATGTTATCAACCAGAAATAAATCGGACTATATCTCACCCCTTACCAGCGTTCTCATATCTGATTCACCGCTGAATGACATGAGGCGTAGGACACTTATTTCGGCCTATTTACTCCCTTTGAGCAATTACTCCGCGATTTGTTTGGTTTCGGAACTCAGTTTCCGCGTAGTAATTGCAAAAAGGAAGTAAAAGGCCGAAAAATCGGCAAACTACGCGTGAAGTCATTCTGCAGTGAATGAAATTTTTGAAACGTGGTTACAGGGTGAAATAAACAGCGACAAGAAGTTCGATATTTTTCTGGTCGATAACATTTTTTTTCTAATCGTATCACACCGAGCAAGGCGGTAATGCCACTGATGTGCAGGGGGCTACATAAGCGTAAAATGATTAAGTAGAAAAGGAAGAGGAAGACGAACCAGTTAGAAAGGAGCAAGAGAAGGATGGGAATACAGGTGTGATGACAGTTGCAAAGGTGGAGAGAAATAAAAGGATATACGGGGTGGTGAAAGAACTAGAGTCAAGTACTTAATAGATAACATGAAAAAAGGTAGGTTTCGTCAATAAACAATTATTGATTTGGGTTCAGCATATACATTTGCACGGAGTTAAAGATGTTTTGGAAAGATTTGAAGGGGTAAAGGCCTTCGGGGAACAAATCAAAAATTTACCAATTAATTTGTTGATTGTTTCCGTGCATGCCAGATCCTAGACTGATAAAAAAATAAATAACTCTTGGTATATCATCTTAATTCGTAAAGTAGAGAAAACACGGATGTCTTCCCTTACTTTTCCATCACCAGGGAAAGGGTTTTCCATTTTTTTTGGTACTTATATACTGTGCTGAAACCCATGAGTCAACCCATTGTATAGTTCACCAACAGAAGGCTTAACCAACCAGGAAGCTCAAAATATTCAATGCGACGTGTATAAAAAGCGGACATATTTTTCCGAGTATTGGAGTTCAAATCCGATTCTAGAGAGTGTCTGATTCGAGAGTGATGGTCTTTGACATTGTATTATTGAACAGATTACGTGCGGCGAGGATACTATATAGCTATATACTATGACGGACATGGTCAACAGATGTCAAGAGGATACTCAATATCCAGGAAGGTTGTCAACATTACCTTCAATCCCTTACTTTGTGACCATCATTGACTGTTGTTGCTATATAATATACATTCGGGAGATTGATTCTCTATTATAATCAATACGTAAACTGATCCTTGACTTTGTGACTATCATGGACTGTTGTTGCTATATAATATACATTCGGGAGATTGATTCTCTATTATAATCAATACGTAAACTGAACCCTGACTTTGTGACCATCATGGACGGTTGTTGCTATATAATATACATTCGGGAGATTGATTCTCTATTATAATCAATACGTAAACTGAACCCTGACTTTGTGACCATCATGGACTGTTGTTGCTATATAATATACATTCGGGAGATTGATTCTCTATTATAATCAATACATAAACTGAACCCTGACTTTGTGACCATCATGGACTGTTGTCGTTATATAATATACATTCGGGAGATTGATTCTCTATTATAATCAATACATAAACTGATCCCTTACTTTGTGACCATCATGGACTGTTGTTGCAATATAATATACATTCGGGAGATTGATTCTCTATTATAATCAATACATAAACTGATCCCTGCGCTTTATCCATAAATTATGGCGAATTTTACCAACATTACTCTCCCCCCCTCTCTCTCTCTCTCTGTCTTTCTCCCGGTTAAATCTCGTATTAAAAATTAACCCTTCATGGCTTTTTCAACTTACATTAGAACCACTTTATACACCTGTGTCACTGGTATACAATTGTGAAAAACGAAACGTGTGCACAAAATATATCGTATTGATTATACAAACATATCGATCTTAACATACCAATAATAAACATATCAATGCTTCGAATGTTCAAACCGTTTGGCCCCTGGATTCACACACTCCATTTTACAAAACATTTATTATTCATTAAAATACAAAACTATAATAAATGCATTATAATACTAATTATGAAAATAAAATATCAAAAATTATTTTAAGGAATTAAATGAATTCTAGTATTAACCCTCTAGGGCCATTCGTATCATATTTGATACAGTATTTCCCTATAAGGAAACATTTGGTATTTCCCTATAAGGAAACATTTGGTATTCATTGACTGAGCAGTCAGTACTGCTTTCATTTGAAATTTATAAAATATTTCTCTTAAAAAATTTTTCAGGAATACATTTCTTTCAAGGTTTGTTTTCATACTGTATCAAATATGATACGAATGGCCCTAGAGGGTTAATAATATAATATGATTAAGGCTTCTACTTGTCATAAAGTGGGGGATCAGTTCTATATTGTTATGAAGTAATAAACAGATCCCCCACTAATTACTACTTAACCCTCTAGGGCCATTCGTATCATATTTGATACAGTATTTCCCTATAAGGAAACATTTGGTATTTCCTTATAAGGAAACATTTGGTATTCATTGACTGAGCAGTCAGTACTGCTTTCATTAGAAATTTATAAAATATTTCTCTTAAAAAATTTTTCAGGAAAATATTTCTTTCAAGGCTTGTTTTCATACTGTATCAAATATGATACGAATGGCCCTAGGGGGTTAATTGAATTCTAGAAACACTATTATAATACTGGTATAAAACTTGATGTGCAGTGGATATCAGATCGGAACGAGGAGTCAAAGAGCCGAAATCGAATTCCAGTTAAATTCTTTGAATTCACATACGCGCAAATACCACTGGGGAAAAGTATGAATCCGTCGATTCTCCCTCCAGCTATGGGCTAATTAGCAAGACAGATTGGGTTTACCGCAGAAAGTAATGGCAACCTGCTGCGGGAAAATCACGCCCAGTCAGTCATGTCTCTTTCGAGACATGATCACCCAAGCGATCATGGCACTTAACTGACTGGTACTACTTACTGTATACGTATTTTTGCAGCCACCTGTAGATAATCAGAATGGTGTCAAAATTTGAAATAGGTGCCCTGTTTATTTTCTTTTTGGCAGTGTGTATTAACTCAAAGCATTTACAAACATGAGAAAGCTTAATAAAGAGGATGTGCTTTCAGGCAGAGTTCAGACTGGCATGGTTTCTCCTAACAAGGGAAATCAGTTTCAAACCCTACCGAAAATCACATTTTCTTAAGTTTTCTCCAGTGTGCAAGACTGACAGACGTAATGTACACTGTTTATTTATTTATTTATTTTTTTCAAATGTGCATCTATTAAAAAAAAAAAACTTTTGCAATAATAAAAATATAGGATTAAAAATAAATCCACTAATTTTTTATAAATCTTTCTACATTTTTCTAATTAATTCACCCTAAGCAAGGCAATAGTGCTACTAAGACGCAAAGGGCTACTAAGAGTGAAAGCGAATGAGAAGTCTTCAGAAAGAACCGGAAAACCAATTCTAAACAGAAAACAAGGGATAACCCTCTAATCCTGTTAAAAGAACCATGAACTGGATTGTCAAACCTATCTATTTATGTTAAATAAATATATATTTGTATGTGTATATGGTTAGTAGAGTAATAGAAAATTCAATGCTATATATAGTCAGTAGAGAAACAGAAAGTTCAAAGTTATATATGGTCAGTAGAGTAATAGAATGTTCAATGCTATACATGGTCAGCAGATAAAAGGGAATTTTAGTGGTATATATGGTCAGTAGAGTAACGGAAAATTCAGTGCTATTTATTAGTAGTATAAAGGAACGTTCAATGCTATATATGGTCAGTAGAGTAACAGAACGTTAAATGTTATATATGGTCAGTAGAGTAACGGAAAGTTCAGTGCTATTTATGGCTAGTATAACGGAAAGTTCAATGCTATATATGGTCAGTAGAGGAACAGAACGTTAAATGTTATATATGGTCAGTAGAGTAACGGAAAGTTCAGTGCTATTTATGGCTAGTATAACGGAAAGTTCAATGCTATATATGGTTAGTAGCGGAACAGAACGTTAAATGTTATATATGGTCAGTAGAGTAACGGAAAGTTCAGTGCTATTTATGGCTAGTATAACGGAAAGTTCAATGCTATATATGGTCAGTAGAGGAACAGAACGTTAAATGTTATATATGGTCAGTAGAGTAACGGAAAGTTCAGTGCTATTTAAGGCTAGTATAACGGAAAGTTCAATGCTATATATGGTCAGTAGAGGAACAGAACGTTAAATGTTATATATGGTCAGTAGAGTAACGGAAAGTTCAGTGCTATATAAAGTCAGTAAGGGAATGAAAAGCTCAGTGCTATAAATGGTCATTATAATAACGGTAAGTTCAATGATATATGATGTCAGGTCAGTAGCCGAACAGAAGGTTCAATGTTATATATGGTCAGTAACGGAGAATTCAGTGCTTTTTATGGTTAGTATAATGGAACGTTCAATGCTATATATGGTCAGTAGAGGAACAGAACGTTAAATGTTATATATGGTCAATAAAGTAACGGAAAGTTTGGTGCTATATAAAGTCAGTTGGGGAATGAAAAGCACAGTGCTATAAATGGTCATTATAGTAACAGTAAGTTCAATGATATATATGGTCAATTGCCGAACAGAAAGTTCAATGTTATATATGGTCAGTAGAGTAACGGAAAGTTCAATGCTATATACGATCTAAAATATGAATAAATCAGCAAGAATTTATGGTTGCATCACTTGGAGGAATTTGATTACGAAATAGAATTTAGATTCTGAGGTCGTTTTTAATTACACACTTTGCTAAATTTCCTTTTAAGCCAATCTCAAAGGATTATGCAATCAGGAAACTAATTTTTTTCCTCGTATAATTTAATCTGTCTGGGAAGATACAACGGGGAAAATATGTAGAAAGGAGAGAGAAGTTCTCGTTGATATCGTCTTCCATTCAGACACACCTTTTTGTTTCTTCTTAGAAAAACAAAATATCGCTATTTTAAGACTTGCACTAAAGTGATTCTGTAAAATTAAGTTGCGGAAATATTTAACTACAAAATAGAATTCCCCGAATAAAAAATTACCCGTGTATATAAAATGCAATGTGTATCGGTATCAGTCAGTTAAGTACCATACATGACACACGCTTGAGCGATCATGTCTCTTTCGAGACATGACTGACTGGGCAGAATATTATTCGTTAGTAGATTGCCATTACTTTCTGCGGTAGACTGGTTGCCAGCCAAGGCTATAGAACCCAGTCTGTCCTGCTATTTAACTCATAGCTGGAGGGTGAAGAGATAGATTATTTTACATTATTATATTAATTATAATTAGTGGAGGATCAGTTTATTACTTCATAACAATAGAAAACTGATCCCCCACTTTATGCTCAGTAGAAGCCTTAATCATGTCTCTATTATATTAGAGAAAGAGACATGACTGACTGGGCAGAATATTATCCCGCAGTAGGTTGCAGTAGACTGGTTACCAGCCAAGGTTATAGAACCCAATCTGTCTTGACATTTAGCTCATAGATAAAGGGTGAAGAGATAGATTACATTACATTAAGTTTAATTAGTGGGGTATCATTTTATTACTTCATAACAATAGAAAACCGATCCCCCACTTTATAGAAAGTGGGGGATCGGTTTTCAAAGCTATAGAACCCAATCTGTCCTGCTATTTAACCCATAACTTGAGGGAAGAGACGTATTAATTCCTTTCCCAAGGGTATTTGCGCGTAAGTGAATGCAAGGAATTCAACTGGAATTCGAACTCGGCTCTATGATTTCTCTTTCCGAGTCGATATCTACTGCACTTTAGAGTTATCACTAAAGTTTGAGTTTTGTTTAACGGCATATCAACCTCTGTGGGCTATTTAATGCCAAAAAAGTTCGGTTTTTAAGGTATTTTTAATGCCAAAAAAGGTATTTTTACTGCCGAAAAAGGTAGGCTTTAAGGTATTTTTAATGCCAAAAAAGGTATTTTTACTGCCAAAAAAGGTAGGCTTTTAAGGTTTTTTAATACCAAAAAAGGTATTTTTACTGCCGAAAAAGGTAGGCTTTAAGGTATTTTTAATGCCAAAAAAGGTATTTTTACTGCCGAAAAAGGAAGGCTTTAAGGTATTTTTAATGCCAAAAAAGGTATTTTTACTGCCGAAAAAGGTAGGCTTTAAGGTATTTTTAATGCCAAAAAAGGTATTTTTACTGCCGAAAAAGGTAGGCTTTAAGGTATTTTTAATGCCAAAAAAGGTATTTTTACTGCCGAAAAAGGTAGGCTTTAAGGTATTTTTAATGCCAAAAAAGGTTAAGTCGATTAGCAACCGACATAGCACGATTATAACTTTCAGTGCGAAAACTACTCCACAACACAAACCCAACTAGAATTCGATCTCGGCTCCCCGATTTCTTATTCAGAGTTTGGGTGTGTGAAGTGCGGGTGGTGTCATTAAAAACCCATTGCATCACACCTGGCATTCCCCAAAAAACTAATCCGTCATCTTCCCCAACAATTTCATTTTTAGATAACCATTTATAGCATTCTTTAGAGAATTGTCTAAATGAGATAAAACCCTTTGGGTGCCTGAAAGTGTGTTGTGGGGGGCGGTGATCGTTTGAGTAAATCTTTTGCTCCGAGCTTTCTTTGATACCCATGTAGCAGAAACTTTAAAAAAGAAATCACCGTAGTTTTCATTTTTTACTAGTCAGATATTCAGGGCGTGTACAACACCCAACTCCCCGACCGGGTTAGACAAGCCCGATTGGGTGCTTGATGTCCGTCACTATCTTATGAACATTTACTTCTTTTTTTTTTTTTTTTTACCTATATTTGAATAGGTTACAAATTTAACTAAGTATAACTGACTATTAAAGGGTAAAAATTTTCGCAGGTTAATTTTTTAAAATTGTTTTCATTATTCGGGAATGTTTTGTTGTTAAGTCACGAAAAAACACTATATAAAATTCACTTCTTTTTTTTAAAAATCTAAAATGTTGAATGTGTTCAAAATTATTCAACTGTTTTCCATAAAATCACAAGTTCATGTTAAAAACTGTCGCAAGATATTATTAATTTGTTGAAGATAGGATGATCAATTTATGACATGTCTTTAATTTGTGATTCGATACATTGTATCTATTTTCAACTAGCAGTATAGCCCGGCATTGCTCAGGTGTAATGAAAGCTTTAAAACTAATCCATGATCCTGGAGCTCAGACACTTTGGACGTTGGCACGAAGGACTAAAAAGCAATAGTTGTTTCCACTTAAAGCGAAACCGTAAACTGAAAGAAAAATGAATGGATGTAAGTCAAATGTTGATTTCCTGGTATCGATATCAAATAACTTTTTTTCGTCGTAAACTGAATTTTGAAGGCTAAATAAGTCCTCTGAGTAAATGGTATCATGGCTGAGACTAAGAACTACAATTATACCTTGGCTCTAGCCAAACCCGAAGAAGAAACTAAAATAAAAGGGCTGAAAAAATACAGACATACAGTCAGATAAACAGACACACACACAAACATCTTGCCTTTTATATATATATATATATTATCGATTTTCTGCACTATTGTATGAACTGCAACCTTGAAACTTGTGATATAGTATAATGCGACCCTATATCACAGATTGAGGTGAGAGCACGTGACCCTTGCGCCGACCATGCGCAGATGTATAGATAGTGAAATGTAGCAGTTATATCATATGCGAACCGCATTGTCTTCGTATTACTAACATTTGTTCCTGTGACAATTCTCTTGATTTATGAAGGTCAAGGTTAACAAATTATGTGAATGAAATGAGTGAATGGATTAAATTCGAATTGGATTATCAGTGGAATGCTTATCATTTTGGGATTTAGATGGATTTAGAATCAAAAGCCACTTTAATTAGTCAATCAATGTCTTGTCACTGTTGGCATATTACATCTTAAAATACTAGAAATTATGTTTTTTTTTTTCTGTATTGATCTGTTCTTTTTCATTGGCTTGTTCTTCACATGCAAAGCGCAGTTTGTCTGTCTATTGCATGCCCTTCCTCCTATTTGTGGCTTACGGCCTATCACGTTGAATACACCGGTTCTCGCTCCATCATCGAAGTTAAGCAACGTTGAACCTGGTCAGTAGTTAGATGGGTGACCGCTTGGGAATACCAGGTGCTGTAAGCGTTTAGTGACGGATGTGCGTTGTGGTGCAGTGGATATCGGCTCGGAAAGAGAAATCGGTGAGCGGAGTTCGGATTCCAGTTGAATACCCTGCATTCACTTAAGAACTGGTACACTTGGGAAATGTATTAATCCATCCCTTCCCTCCAGCTATGGGTTAAATAAAAAGGGTAGTACTTGGAGACCCTGCCCTTAAAAACAAATCCCAATGAACCTTGATACTCGAAAAGAAAAAGTATTACTAGACACAAAACTTATATAAAAACAACAATAAGTTGTTGAAAGAAAAAGGTATTACCAGCAATAAATAAATAAAAATTTAGTTGGCAATAAATGTCCTAGTGAGGTTGATTTGCCAGAAAAACAAAGAGATCACTGGTGCCGCCTAAGCATGAATTTACACGAGATACTAGATTAGCAACTAGGTCCCACCCTTTTACAGTTAAACAGATAAGATGTAACCGTAAATTCTACTCCAACAGCTTCTTTTCTCGCGCTTCCCGCCTGTGGAAATCCCTTCCACAAGTCTGCTTTCCCGACAGCTACAATCCCCAGGTGTTTAAATGTAGGGTCAATAGACACCTCCTATCACACTAACTCCCAATTATTCTCAGAACACTCTCATCTACCCAACCCTCATTCTCTGTATCCTTACCCGCCTATCACCCACCCTCTGACATTTCCTATATTTAATCATCCCTTCTCCACTTTATGTAGCCCCCTGCGCAATAGTGGCAGTGACATTGCTTTGCTCGGGGTGAAACGCTTATAAAAAAAAATCTTCCTATTTGCACGCGTTGTTTAAAAGGAAAATTAGCTCGCGAACTAAGAGTTCACTATTTAGGTATTGTAGCCCAGCGAGTCGAGAAACTCAAGGAAACTACTCAACTATGTTTTTTTTATTTGGTATAACTGTACCCACTTCACAATTAGAGTTTTGCCCAGACAACTAAATGTAAAAAGAAAAAAAAAAACAAAAAGATTGTAGAATTAGTTATCAATATGACAAGACAGATAGGTATAAGCAATGAAGGGCAGCAGGTATGTAATATTTGGATTCTCTTTTTCCAGGCAAATTATTAACATCTGTTCCTTTAAACTTTCTCTTGGTTTAAGAAGATCGACAATTAACGATTAATGGAATGAGTGAATGGATTAAGTTCAAGACGGATTATATTAGACGCTTATTATTTCTCCATTTTCGGATTTAGCTGGATTTCGAATTAAAGGCCACCTTTAGTCAATAAATGTTATGTTGTTGTTGGTACTACTGACCTGCTATGTCTTTGTATTAAGCGTTTCTACTCAAAGGATTCTGCAATAGATGTTGAATTCTGTCTCCATCAGAGAAAATCATTTTCTTTTTTGTTTTAATCATTTCACCCCAAGTAAGACATTCTACTGCCACTGTTGCGCAGGGGTTTATATAGGTGAAAGTGATGAGAAAGATGGGGTTAGTTATAGGAAAAGTCAGGAGGAGAGTAATAGACAAATGAGAATACCGAGAATGGAGATGGAATAGATGGAGAAAAGAGCTTGAGAGAATGGATGCGAATTAGTTTGATAGGAGATGTCTATTGACCTTATATTTAAATTCCTGGAGATTGTAGTTGTCGGGGAAGCAAGTATATGGAAGGGAATTTCACAGGCGGGAAGTGCGTGAAAAGAAGCTGTTGGAGTAGAAATTGCGGTTAAATTTTATTAGTTTCACTGAATAAGGGTGGAACTTAGTTGCTAATCTAGTAGCTTGTGTAAATTCATACATAAGGGGCACCAGTGATCTGAGTTCATTGGAGCAGAATCCGTGATAGTATTTATAGAAGAGGCACAAGGAAGCCACGTCACGCCGGTGAGAGAATGACTGCAGCCGAGCTGCCAAGTCGGTATCGATCACATTACAGTCGGTATCGATCACATTTCTGTGGGATGATCTCCTAACCAGGGGCTGCAGATTCATAATTCACCGGATGTCAGTGGCTAGCCAGCCAAATACACGTGATCGAGCCTAATTGCGCTTAGGATATGCACACGTGTGAAAAACCATATGAAGGACCGTTATATAAGCATCCAACGCACGAGAGCAGTTTCTTATGACGTGCAGAGAATATAAAACAGACCTGCATTCATCCTTGTCTAGTGCTTCTGCAACGGCAATGTTCTAAACGTAGCTTCGATTTGACACAAGGCCGAGGCCGAAAGTGTGTTGTGGAGTAGTTTTCGCACCGAATGTTATAATCGTGCTATGTCGGTTGCTAATTGACTTAACGCACCCGAAATGCTAGGAACTTGGTAATCTTCCACTGTTAGCTGACTCCTTAGTATTCGGCTAACTTCCGACTAATATCAACTGTTTTAGTCCAACTATATCCAAACTGGAACTAATAGTTCCACTGAATGGTAATGTACGACGATGCATCATAAACTTATAAACTTTTTTTAATTCTTCTATATTCATCTGTTAAGTGAAAGTTCGCTCGCGAACTCCGAGTTTTTAGTCATTGTAGCCCAGCGAGCTGTAAGAGATCGAGGAATCTGCAAATTTATTGTTTTATTTTTCTGTCATTCATTTTTTAATAATGTAGCTTTGTCTTAGTAATACCACCTTACAATGCTAACGAAACCTTCCCATTCTGTTATTTAACTATAGTTGAAGCAGGAAATGAGATATACTCAACCTTACCTACTGCTCCCCACCCCCACAAAAAAAATCTATTCATGCCTTTTCCAAATTTCGCTTAGAAACAATTTTTTCCTGGAAAATAGTTTTAAGGAAAATATTATATAAATTTCAACCGACTGCTTTCTTCCAACTTGCTATATATTCCAAAATGTGGTTCTAACGAATGTGCGTTTGCAATATGTAATACATATACATATAATGTATGATGGCTGGATTTGGCTTCAGATAACCCGTCGTGGTTGGTATGCCATAAAATCTAAACAGCCAAATTAAATATGTACATTTTTATAAAATATTTTATTAATTTAAAATGTGTTGAATATATAAATATGTTAAATGTATGAATTTGTCTAAGTATATAAGTCTGTTATATATATATATTAATTTGTTAAATATACAAATTTCTTGAAATTGTTCTTAACTTTTTGTTCGATTTTTAATAATTCGATTCGGCGTTAAATAACCCAAGATGGGTTGATACGCCGTAAAACAAAACAAAAACAAATCAATCGACTGCTTCCTGGCAACTCGGTCAATAAATTCTGAACGTTTCCTTAGAGGGAAACGGCTAATATTACTATTGCTATTAGTAGAACATTAACTATTTCAGCTGGAATTTGGACTCTGTTTGATGTTGCTGTTTTCAACACTGATAGGCGTTACGCCACCCTGCACTTGCACGTATATGTATCTGTAAACCTTGAAGGAATTGAATAGGAGTAGCTTTACATGTATTGCATACGACTTTTATTTTCTAAGAGGCATTCCTCTCTTCGAGTGTTTCCTGCCAACGGATCTTAATTAACATTTTCGCTAATTTACTTAGGAAGCGTCAAAATGAACAAATAAAAATGTTGGCGCTGTAAGTGTATAATGATAAACTTAAAAAGCTTCAGTGTTGATGTAGTTATTCTCATTTTTTGTAGTTGACACACGGTGTCTTCGGCTAGTCAAATCTTGTAGCTTTTATTTCTAAATCCTCATCTTCTTATTTCGTCCGGACGAAGAAAAAATAAAAAAATAAAAAAAGAGTGAAATGTACGCCATGAGATCGTCTGCAAAATGTTCCTTTTTTTTTTTAAATTATTTATTCATGGGTGTCAGTCAGTCAGTTAAGTGCCATACGTGATACACGCTTGGGCGATCATGTCGCGAAAGAGACATGACTCACTGGGCAGAATATTATCCCGCAGTAGGTTGCCATTGCTTTCTGTGGTAGACTGGTTGCCGACCAAGGCTATAGAACCCAATCTGTCCTGTTATTTAACCCATAACTGGAAGGAAGAGACGGATTAATACCTTTCCCAAGGGTATTTTCGCGTAAATGAATGCAATGAATTTAGCTGGAATTCGAACTCGGCTCCCCGATTTCTCGTTCCGAGCCGATATCCAATGCACCACAACGCACATCCTCATTTATGGGTGTAGTCAGTCTTAATTGGGGGGCTTCATGAAACTATATTTCAATCGAATGCTTCAGAAATTTGTAAACAGATCTGTAAAACAGTTCACTATGCAGTAGGTCTGCGAGTTAAGACGGTCCCAACCACTTACGATTCGTGTTTACGGTCCAATCACCATTAATCATGTTTCGACTTATACTCGTACATACGACTGTATACATACGCATGTTCATCATCGTTGAGCTTCATTTGTTGTCTTTTAATATACGTTAAAACGTGTTTTATGTACATTAAAACATGTACATATGTGTACACATAATGAGTTTCCCTGTGAGAAATAAAAAAAGGTGTCATGGTAAAATAAAAGTTGAATTCCCGATAAAAAAAAAAATCAAGTACTAATAACATTAATTCAGTCAGTTAAGTGCCATACGTAAAACACGCTTGAGCGATCATGTCTCGAAAGAGACATGACTGACTTGGCAGAAGATTATCCTAGAGTAGGTTGCCATTGTTTTCTGCGGTAGACTGGTTGCCTGCCAAGGCTATAGAACCCAATCTGTCCTGTTATTTAACTCATAACTGGAAGAAAGAGACATTTCCCAATGGTATTTGAGCGTAAGTGAATGCAATGACTTCAACTGGAATTCGAACTCGGCTCCCCGATTTCTCGTTCCGAGTCGATATCCACTGCACCACAACGCAAAAAACGAAAATATATAAGCTTTTGACAGTTTTTCGCTTATTTTGTCCACCCCCGATATATATATATATATATATGCGGATTACTATTTACGCTCTCACACCCTGATTGAGCACACTGGAAGAATGGTAGACGTTGAAAAAACAGTAGCTACTCTAGCGTCTCACGCATCGCCCATTCAGTAATGAATTAGAGCACTCTGGCTATTGGCGTATGATACATCATACGCTAAAAGTCTGCCTCCTTCTACCAAGAGCCCATCGCTGTAGAATCGCCGACTGACGCCAATTCGGTCGGGTTTCAATCCTGGGTTAAAATCAATTGGATGTCTAACCGTACTGATGAGCTGTTATACAGCAAAACAGATCTGTCTGCGGATGACGATATATATATATGGAAATGTTTCTGTGTATGTATGTGTGTGTGTGTTTGTCTGTGTGTGTGTCCGTTACCTATAGACTTCGAAACGGCGGAACCGATTTTATTGAAAATTTACACAGTTGTACTATAAGCGTCTGCGAGTGTTCTTAGCAAGGTTTTGCGTCGAGGTACACCCGATAAATATCGAAAATCGATAATCCAAAAAATCAGGTTATAGAAGGATTGGTCCTATTTTAATCAAATTTGATATACTCATAGACAAAGACATAAGAAACGATATTCAGAAGTTTCAAGGTTGCAGTTCTTACAATAGTGCAGAAAATCGATAATATATATATATATATATATTATCGATATATATATATATATATATATATTATCGATATATTATTATATATATCGATATCGATATATATCGATATATATTATCCAAAAGGCAAGATGTTTGTGTGTGTGTCTGTTTATCTGTCTGTATGTCCTTTTTACAAATCCACAATTTTTATCCGATTCTCACCAAAATTTCACACAAATATTCTTTAGGCTGAGTCTGAGTTCCAGGACCTTGGATTAGTTTTAAAGCTTTCATTACACCCGAGCAACGCCGGGCTATACTGCTAGTTTTTTTTTTTTAATTTTTTTTATAGAGGAGTAATTGTTTCTTCATTTATTTATTGACATCTGCATCTACTTTCCCGCCAGCAGAAGACGCTTTGTTTATGTCGACTAGTGTACACTAAATATATGACTATCTGGTTTTAACTCAAAGGTAGAAGACAGCAAAGGGTGCAACATTGCCCACAGGTGGTCCTCCCAACAAGTGTTACTTGCGGATGTACATATAAGGAAGCTAGCCAGGGAACAAGTTTTATGCGTATGTTGACGAAGTGTCGGGGAATGGTGAATATAAGAGGAACACTTGATTGTGCTAAGCTGTCGAGAAAACTGATCTAAAAACATCTTTGCAAATGTTAAGCGGCAGATGAACATGTGTAAATAATAAGTAGGTACCTCCATTAATTCGCCGAAAGAAGAGCATACCATGATGAAAAAGAAAAAAAAAGCCCCAAATTTGATACAAATAAACTTTTACAGTATTTACATCATTCAGACTTTTGTCCTTATATTTGTTGCCATTTCTATGACGTTTCGACCGTTGTACGCTCTGGCTTTCTTCAGGTGCTAGGAATTTCGAACGAACACTTTATTACAATCACTGGGGTATATAAACTCCATTCCTTGCGTAGTAGTGCCCATTTTTGTTAGTCATGAGTTATCTCCCCTCTAACCCTGTAAGTTACTTTTTCACCACTGCTGTAGCCTGGTATTGAACTCACGACTCTTTGGTCAAGTCACAGGAACTAACCAACGTCTATATCCATGTGTTCTAAAAGACAATAAGAACTGAAGTTTTGGAATTTATAAACCTAATATCCAGCAACCCTTTTTACCAGAGTTCATATTGCAAAAGATGAGGACAAAAGTCCGAATAATGTAAATACTGTAAATATTACCTCATTTCAGAAATATAGACAAACTTTTATCGTCAAAATATTTATGCTATTATTAAGAGAAAACATCAAAATAATTTTTTTATTATTACTTTATTGATTTTCTTAATCCTTTTGAAATTTTGTTAAAAATCTTGTTTTTCTTGTGCCAATTGGTAGTGTAAAGATTATTTCAGAGAAATTTAGTGTCATTTTTGTGGAAAGTCACTCAAATAATTGTCAGATTTTAATGAAAATTTCAGAACTTATTCTCAAATTAATGACTTATTTTTTTATAAAATACTAGCAGTATAGCCCGGCGTTGCTTGTGTGCAATGAAAGCTTTAAACTAATCCATGGTCCTGGAGCTCAGACTCTTTGGACATTGGCACGAAAGACTAAAAAGCCATACTTGTTTCCAGTTAAAGCGAAACCGTAGACTGAAAGAAAAATGAATGGATGTAAGTCAAATGTTGATTTCCTGGTATCGATATCAAATAAGTTTTTTTCGTTGTAAACTGAATTTTGAAGGCAAAATAAGTTCTCTGAGTAAATGGTATCATGGCTGAGACTAAGAACTACAATTATACCTACGTAGAGCCAAACCCGAAGCAATAACTAAAATAAAAGGGCTGAAGAAAATACAGACATACAGGCAGATAAACAGACACAAAAACAAACATCTTGCCTTTTATATATATATATATATTATCGATTTTCTGCACTATTGTAAGAACTGCAACCTTGAAACTTCTGAATATCGTTTCTTATGTCGTTGTCTATGAGTGTATCAAATTTGATTAAAATCGGACCACTCCTTCTTTGACCCGATTTTTTCGATTATCGATTTTCGATATTTATCAGGGGTACCTCGACACAAAACCTAGCTAAGAACACTCGCAGACGCTTATAGTACAACTGTGTAAATTTTCAAGAAAATCGGTTCAGCCGTTTCGGAGTCTAAAGGTAACGGGCACACACACACACACACACACACAAACACAAAGTTCCATTTATAAATAAGTTTAGATTTAGATATTTGTGAAAGCTCAACAATATCAACTGTGAAAAAAGCCACAAAATGCTGACCGTATTTGGAAAATAAAACATTCCTATAACTCTATATCAGTCAGTTAAGTGCCATGCGCGATACACGCTTGGTCGATCATGACTCGAAAGAGACATGACTCACTGGGCAGAATATTATCCCGCAGTAGGTTGCCATTGCTTTCTGCGGTAGACTGGTTGCCGACCAAGGCTATAGAACCCAATCTGTCCTGTTATTTAACCCATAACTGGAGGGAAGAGACGGATAAATACCTTTCCCAAGGGTATTTGCGCGTAAGTGAATGCAATGAATTCAACTGGAATATCGAACTCGGTTCCCCGATTTCTCGTTCCGAGCCGATATCCACTGCGCCACAACGCACATCCTATAATTCTATATAGATATCTAAATTAATCTGTATATTAAGTTAAAAATAAAATAAAATTCATCCCTGATAAGGACTAAAACTATCGCCGAAAGGGCTTGGATAAATAAAATATTGGGACAATTTTTTTTATAATTTATGGACTGAAAAGAAAAATATTATAATATCACATAAAAAATTATATAAGATCTTTACCACCTTGTCTATAATTTTATATAAAACTACTTTCAGAATATATGTTACTTATACAAAACTACAGTCTACGGCTATATCGTGTTGAATGCACCGGTACCCGTCCGATCACCGAAGTTAAGCAAAATCGACCCTGGTCAATACTTAACTGGGTGATCATTTGGGAATACCAGGTGCTGTAAACATAAGGACCAAGAATAGTCCACCGGTCCGCCAGGTTTGAGGGTTGGGCGCAGGGCTAACAACCCTGCCCCGTAAAAAACATTTTTTTTAAAGAAACAGCAACAAATAATTGCTGCCCTCTGCACCATTGGGTGTGATGGATAACTGATGATGATGTTGATGATATAAAACTACATTCAGAGTGTATGTATAAATTTAAATATAAAACACGATAAGGGATATCGTGTTTATATTTGGGTTCAATTCTAAGTCTGTCCCATTTTATAGTATCTATATACAAATTAAATAGCATTCGAAAATCCGAAAAAATCTGAAAACCCAAGAACTTTTGGTCCCAATAATTTCGGATAAAGGATTCTCTAACTGTACGAACAGGATACAAATGCATAATGGTAAATGATTTGCTTAAAACGTAACGGAGCTTCAAAACATGCGAAATAGTATTTGATGATGTCCCTACACAAAAGCATCAATAAAATATCACTGAGTGTTTTTGCTACTGGCGGTCTAGTACCTATGCAGAAAAAATAATTCTTAGCTTTTAAGCGAGAGGTTTGGAATCAGATTCAAAATGTTTTACTGGGTGGAAAAGTAACGGAAAAAACTGTTAAAATGATTACTAACACCGTCTATAAAACTAATGCACATAGTCTCTTACGGCTACCATATTCTTGGTTACTTGTTCACACCCATTACTATAAGAGTAAGTACGTAATAGGTGGGATTCTTAAATATCAAAGTGAATCCAAGACAGAAGGTAAGGGATAACACATCATTATCTGTCGACCTCGATCGAGATTATAAAATACACAACTCCCGCCCTACAAGTACTAAAGATTCTGCACATTTGCCATCATATTTCATCTCCTAATCCTGGTGACACTGTTACAAAATGGGAACGCCAGGGCCCGGACAATAAGCGATTGGTCGGAATACCTGGTGGGTGTGGCATTCTGACAGTGATGGCGGTTTACGAAATGTAGACTAGATGTAGCAAAAGGCCCAAAGTATGAGACATTTTGTGAAGATCAAACTCTCTATTTTGTCGTAATTGGTTTAGTGAGACAAGTTTACTATCACATACATACACAAATACATTCATACATATATATATATGTATCCTAATGCCACACATTTTCGTAATAAAATATATATATATATATATATATATATATATATATATAAGTAAAAGTTTTGTGACGTAGCTGAGTGTTGTTACCTTCAGGATCCCGACTCCAGAGTTTCCTAGACAGACCCGTTCGTATACTCGTCAGGGGGTTATCAGTCATTGACATTCACTAGTATTTTCTTTCTCTAAGTTTCATGGAGATGACATCCTCTTTACAATTAAATGTAACTACCGTGAAACTCAAAATTGTTACACACGCACACAGAGACACACACACACACACACACACTATATATATATATATATATATATATATATATATTAATGCAGGTTTCATTGAATAATATAGACAACTTTTGTCTATTAATTTTATGTAGGATCCGTTCATACCGTCTGATATACTTGATGATGATGTCGTTGAAAGACAACAAAAAAATCACAGTATTTGTTGAATTTTTTATCGGGTCTAAGCTTTCGGCTCACATAAGCCATTATCAAAGAGTAAATATTTACACACAGTAAACATAGAACATTTAAGCTATTAACAATAAAGATAATTGAATTGAAATTATAAGTCCATCCCTACCGTGGCGGATGGCCGAAGACAGTGACAAAATAGTGGTGTTGTGGTCCCTGGTCTGATTACAGACATTTGAGTACGTTATTGGAAATATCGAAATTGATTGTATTCAAACCAGGTTTAAATTGTTTAATGTAGAGTGCTTCGAGGATTTTTAGTTTCTGCTTATTATTTTCTTGTTTGAGTATGTACGTGTTATCAACAAGCGTTTTTCTCAGAAGTGTGCGTTGATAACCGTGTTGTTCTAAATGACGGAATATATTTGAATTTTTATTTAAGTGCAACGTCAGACGCCGTGAGAGCGAATTTGTGGTGTGGCCGATGTAGATATTATTGAGGTTGTTAGAGATACATTCTCTAAATGGACATATGAATTTATATACTACATTGGTTTTTTGCAAATCACTAACAGTGGGGGAAGAGTCGTTGCGGACGAATGAATTAGATGTAGTGGATTTAGTGTAATATATAATAAACTTAATTCTTTTGTTAGAGTCTGTCGGAGAAATATTAGTATTTATGAGTTTTTTTAGGATGTTTTCATCTAGTTGGTAGTTGGAGTGCATCTGGCTACGGTATAAGAGAGTGATATGTTTAGGATTGGTTGGGTTAGTATCATGTATTGTTTTTTCCATGTTAAGCTTTTTAAGAAAATAATGTATTTGTTCATCAACTATGTAGTTAAAATTTACTATATATATTGTTATGGTAACCTATCTACACTGGAATGAACTCTTCCTCATTCATAAATACTAACCTGCGAGACCTCCTAGAGAAGACAGTCGAGACGCAGTGTAATCCTTCATTACCCCCACTCAAAATTAATCCCAACATCCTAAGAAAAATTCTACTAGCTTGTACTACTGAAGTGCCTTTTGTTGATCCAAACAACACTATATATACAACGTGACGGAGTTCAGTGCTTGGTCCGATTTTTAGTAATTTCTACATGTCTAACCTTGAAAATACTACCTTTGCAAAATTTACAAAACCATCAATATATCTACGATATGTTGATGATATCCTACTATCAATTAAAAATACTGATGAAATCTTACAACTTCAAAAACAGTTTCAAAATAACTCAGTTTTAAAATTTACTTATGAACTTAGCAAAGATAACAAAATTCCTTTTCTTGATATATTAATTAACACTGACAACAATAAATTTACTATCTCACCGTATCAAAAACCCACTAATAAAAATCCCTCCACACTCAATTATATTAGTGAATGCCCCCACTATTACAAAATAGCCATTATAAAAAATCTATTATATCGTGCAAAAGTCAATTCATCTACAAATCAGATCTTCTACAGTGAACTAAAAAACATAAAACAGACACTCATCAATAATAATTTTCCCAACTACATAGTTGATGAACAAATACATTATTTTCTTAAAAAGCTTAACATGGAAAAAACAACACATGATACTAACCCAACCAATCCTAAACATATCACTCTCTTATACCGTAGCCAGATGCACTCCAACTACCAACTAGATGAAAACATCCTAAAAAAACTCATAAATACTAATATTTCTCCGACAGACTCTAACAAAAGAATTAAGTTTATTATATATTACACTAAATCCACTACATCTAATTCATTTGTCCGCAACGACTCTTCCTCCACCGTTAGTGATTTGCAAAAAACCAATGTAGTATATAAATTCATATGTCCATTTAGAGAATGTATCTCTAACAACCTCAATAATATCTACATCGGCCACACCACAAATTCGCTCTCACGGCGTCTGACGTTGCACTTAAATAAAAATTCAAATATATTCCGTCATTTAGAACAACACGGTTATCAACGCACACTTCTGAGAAAAAAGCTTGTTGATAACACGTACATACTCAAACAAGAAAAAAATAAGCAGAAACTAAAAATCCTCGAAGCACTCTACATTAAACAATTTAAACCTGGTTTGAATACAATCAATTTCGATATTTCCAATAACGTACTCAAATGTCTGTAATCAGACCAGGGACCACAACACCACTATTTTGTCATTGTCTTCGGCCATCCGCCACGGTAGGGATGGACTTATATTTTCAATTCAATTATCTTTATTGTTAATAGCTTAAATGTTCTATGTTTACTGTGTGTTAATATTTACTCTTTGATAATGGCTTATGTGAGCCGAAAGCTTAGACCCGATAAAAAATTTAACAAATACTGTGATTTTTTTGTTGTCTTTCAACGACATCATAATCAAGTATATCAGACGGTATGAACGGATCCTACACAAAATTAATAGACAAAACTTGTCTATATTATTCAATGAAACCTGCATTAATGAAAAAATGCTGCCAAAATACACACAATATATATATATATATATATATATATATTTTAGAAAAGGTTTTTGATTTACTACAATTCCAATGGGTTATACATATTTCACCGCATAATGATGCTATTACTGCGGCTCGTCAAACCCAAATGGTACAACAGTTGATCCTCAAAATATCCTCCAAAAAATTATTTTTTTATTTGTTACGGCCACGAAGAAGGACCCGAAAAGTAGGTTGGTTGAACCAGTGTATTGGAACAACAGGACATGTATATAAAATAAGCCTGTTATTAATCAGCAGATAGAAGTGTGCGTCCGAACTGTCAAGTTACACTGCGTCTCGACTGTCTTCTCTAGGAGGTCTCGCAGGTTAGTATTTATGAACGAGGAAGAGTTCATTCCAGTGTAGATAGGTTACCATAACAATATATATAGTAAATTTTAAGCAATATAAGTAAAACGAAAGAAATCGTAGTGTTTCACGTTCATTTCATTTTTCTAAAATATTTAACGGCACCACATTTTGCGCTGAAGATTTCTCAAATATAGGAGAATATTTTGTACACATCGGATGTAACAGCAATGAATCTATGGTAAAAGCCAACGTTAAAATTAGAAAAACAAAAACGAAAACAAATGAAAAGTTTCCGTACCGACTGCGTAATGAAACCCGACAGAGCTATGAAGGTTTCTTGTCGACAAAGATTTTTCTCTTTCATTTTTGTTCAATCTCAGCAGGCCCAACCCCCCAGGCAGTACCTCTTCCTCGGGGATAGATGTGCCTGAGACGCCCCTGAAAAATAAAATGACAAGGCAATTGAACTATTCTTGGCCGCTCCAATGTACCCATGAGACGCCGACCCAGCTTTATACCACATTCCGTTCAAATAGACATTCCGTTTCTTAAAGCGAGAATTACGTATGCAAGTTTTGATGGTTACGTTGAACCTGTTAATTTGGAGTTGAAGTAGTTTAGCCCCTTATTGATTAGAGTTTCCTCCCTAACCTTTTGTTTGAAGTCATGTGAAATATCAACAAAATATGATATAAATATTCTCTGTAAAAGCAAACAATCAACTATGAAAACAGCCACAAGGTGCTGACCATGTTTGGAAAGTAAAACATTCCTGTAACTCTACAAACATATATAAAACAATTTATATATTCAGTTACAACTAAAATAAAATGTATTTGCAGGAGGTGCCTTGTAATGCAGTGGATATCGGCTCGGAACGAGAAATCGGGGAGCCGAGTTCGAATTCCAGGTGATATTTGTTGCATTCACTTACGCGCAAATACTCTTGAGAAAGGTGTTAATCTGTCTCTTTCCTCCAGTTATAGGTTAAATAACAAAACAGATTGGGTTCTTTAGCCTTGGTCGGCAACCAGTCTACCGCAAATACTACTGCGGGAAAATCTTCTGCCCAGTCAGTCATGACACTTTCGAGACATGATCGCCCAAGCGTGTATCACGTATGGCATTTAACTAAATTAAAAGAAAAGATCACATATAAAAATTATATAAAATCTTAACCCCAGCACCTTGTCTATAATTTTATATAAAACAATCTTCCGTGTATATAAGCTGTGTTATGAAATGTAAAGTGATGTATTTAAACTTGGGTTGCAGTCCCAACCCGTCCAATTTTATAGATGCTATATACAAATTAAATTAAATGGTTTTCCAAAATCCGAAAAAAACTGAAAATCGAACCTCTTTCGATCCTAATAATTTCGGATTCTCAACCTGTACGAACAGGATACAAATGGCTAATGGTAAATAATTAGGTCATCATGTAACGGATCCTCAAATTATACAAAATTGGTCTGTTTGTTTTTTGTATTTTTGGAAAAATCTCAGTTCTGATATTGTTTATCTTAACTTACAAGGCAAATCTTTGAAAACTGAAAAAAAAAAATCAGCGTTAGAAACCTTTTTAACACGAACTCGAACATCGATCGCTGGCATTGAAAAGAAATGCTAAACTGTTTCAGTCCCAAGATAGACCCATGGTTTGTTTACAGTCTTTTATTGCCAAGAATAAACATATGCACGAATTTATTATCGGAGTTCCTGCAAAGCTGTGCAAGAAATCCAATTTTTTACGCTAATGCCGACTCATTCGTGTGCTGTCTTTGCTAATGAAGCTTTGCTTCTTAACTCGAACCAGACTCTCTTGCCAAAAAAACATAGAATTATTCATCTGTTGTGAATTGTTCGAGAGAAAATAGATCTCTTTTACTTTCTTGTTCCTAACGAAATGTGGAAAAGACTTCGTTTTTTTTTCTTTCAACTGAAAATAATCAACCATTTGGACCCTTCACCGTCTCGCAGATCTTTCTTTTCATGCATAAACACGATTTTCATTCTTTCCATTTTGTCAGACTCTGATCTACAATAAGAATCTTTGCTTTGTCTTTTGCGCACCTTTGCCCTGTCGCCACGGGACCGGACACATCTAGCCGGTCAGCTAAACACGTGCGTTTGTTTACAACCGAATCTCATAATTCGTTTCATTTACCATACGAACGCAGGCGTCCCTCAAGGTTCTATCCTAGGTCCCACGCTCTTACTGATCTACATTAATGATCTCCCCGACACCATTAGATCCCAAGTTGGCATGTATGCCGATGACACAACAATCTATTCTCGCATCGATCAAAAACCAGGTGTGGACGACAAAGTGAACCGCGCTGCC
Source organism: Ascarosepion bandense (assembly GCA_037127315.1). NCBI lineage: Eukaryota > Metazoa > Mollusca > Cephalopoda > Sepiida > Sepiidae > Ascarosepion > Ascarosepion bandense. Next base: position 1,211,409 of record JBBBDQ010001330.1, on the reverse strand, counting down.
GTACTTGAAAGGGACCTCCAATCCGTAGTGGCCCGGGGTAGGCAATGGCTGGTAAATTTCAATGTCTCTAAAACGAAGCTGTTATCAACTAACCACCACAGACAATCGCATCTACCTCCCATTAGCACGGGACAGGCTAGCCTCCCAGAGAGTAAAATACTACGCCTCCTTGGCCTTACACTTTCGGCGGACCTCAAATGGAATGACTATATCAAATCCATTGCCAAATCTGCTGCTATGAAAGTCGGCTCTCTGTGCAGGGCCCGGAAGTTTTTCCCACCTGAATCTATTCTGCACATATACAAATCTACCATCCGCCCGTGTATAGAATATTGCTGCCATATCTGGTCGGGTGCCCCTGCTGCTCTCCTTGGGCTTCTTGACAAAATACAAAGGAGGATCTGTAACGTGGTTGATACTGACTTGGCAGACCGGCTGCAACCACTCTCTCACCGGCGTGATGTGGCTTCCCTGTGCCTCTTCTACAAGTACTTTCATGGCTTCTGCTCCGATGAGCTTAGATCACTGGTGCCGCCTAAGCACGAATTTACACGAGATACTAGATTAGCAACTAAGTCCCACCCTTTTACAGTTAAACAAATAAGATGTAACCGTAAATTCTACTCCAACAGCTTCTTTTCCTCGCGCTTCCCGCCTGTGGAACTCCCTTCCACAAGTCTGCTTTCCCGACAGCTACAATCTCCAGGTGTTTAAATGTAGGGTCAATAGACACCTCCTATCACACTAACTCCCAATTATTCTCAGAACACTCTCATCTACCCAACCCTCATTCTCGGTATCCTTACCCGCCTATCACCCACCCTCTGACATTTCCTATATTTAATCATCCTTTCTCCACTCTATGTAGCCCCCTGCGCAGTAGTGGCAGTGACATGCCTTACTCGGGGTGAAACGCTTATAAAAAAAAAAAAAGAAGAAATAATCATGTGAGCTGAGTGGTGCCTGTTCTGAACATTTGTGAACAGGGTTCTCTACAATTTACTGTCATTTTTAGCCCTTAAAAAAAATTATATTGATGTTATCTCTCCTAAGCCCGGTTCCACCATCCATCATCCATTTACTCAAAATGCTTCGTCTCTGTGCCATGTCCTTACGGGGCGTTGGTAATTATAGCTCACTGCAATTTGCTGTCCTTTGTAGCCCCTAATAATTTTTTTTTGTTACCTCTCCTAAACCTTTCTCCGCCATCAAGTTCATTCTTATTCTATAAGCCATCTCCCTTAAGAACATTGACAATCATGGCTCTCCACAATTTCTTGTCCTTCGTAGTTAATAATAAATCTTTTTGTTATCTCTCCTAAGCCCTGTTCCGCCACCCATTTACTCAAGCTCCTCACCCTTCTTCTTCTTCTTCTTCTTCTTCTTCTTCTTCTTCTTCTATGTGCCGCGTCCCTACAGGACGTGGGCCATCATAGCTCACCACAATGTCCTGTCTTTTCTAGTTCTTTTATCTCTCCTAATGTTGTCTTTTATCTCTCCTAAACCTTGTTCCATCGACAATATATTCAAGTTAATTCTTCTATAAGCCGTCTCCTTAAGAACCTTGACGATCATGGCTCTCCACAATTTACTGTCTTTTGTAACTCTTGATAGATGTTGTCTTTTTTGTTATTTTCCTTTATTTACTATTAGGGTTAAGGGGTTAGGGTTGGCAGAGTTAGGGTTAGAGTTAGGGTGTTCATTTTTCTTCTGGTATGTGACGGAAATGTCTACGGCTATATCGTGTTGAATACCCCGGTTCCCGTCCGATCACCGAAGTTAAGCACCATCGAGCCTGGTCAGTACTTAACCCTCTAGGGCCATTCGTATCATATTTGATACAGTATTTCCCTATAAGGAAACATTTGGTATTTCCCTATAAGGAAACATTTGGTATTCATTGACTGAGCAGTCAGTACTGCTTTCATTTGAAATTTATAAAATATTTCTCTTAAAAAATTTTTCAGGAAAATATTTCTTTCAAGGCTTGTTTTCATACTGTATCAAATATGATACGAATGGCCCTAGAGGGTTAAATGGGTGACCATTTGGGAATACCAGGTGCTGTAAACGTAAAGACCAAGAATGGTCCACCGGTCCTTCAGGTTTGGGGGTTGGGTGCAGGGCTAACAACCCTGCCCCGTAAAAAACAGTTAGTTACAGAAACAGCAACAAAAAAGTTGCTGCCCTATGCACCATCTGGGTGTGATGGATAAATGATGATGTGACGGAATACCTTAGAAATTAGGGATTAAGAGAGGAAAAACAATGGCAGATGTGCAGAACTATCACAACTTGCAGGGCGGGTGTTGTGGATTTTATAATCTCGATCGAGGTCGACGGATGATGAGGGGCGATCAGAGCTCTCCACAATTTCCTGTCCGTTCTAGCTCTTAATAAATGTATTTTTTTTATTTTCCTAATTCTTGTTCCGCCATTCATTTACTCAAGCTCATTGTTCTTCTATATGCATTGTCCCTACAGAACGCAGCCGATTATAGCTCTCCACAATTTCCTGTGCTCTCAAGCTGTTAATAAATGTTGTATTTTGTTATCTCTCCTAAATCTTATTCTGCCATCTATATACTCGAGTTCATTCTTCTTCTATGTACTATGTCCCTTAGAGACGTAGGCGATCAGGGCTCTCCACAATTTCCTGTTCTTTGTAGTTCTTAATAGATGTTGTCTTTTTGCTAATTTTCCTATTTCCTGTTCTGTTATCGTTCTTCTTCTATGTGCAGTATCCCTACAGGACATAGGCGATCATAGCTCTCCACAATTTCCTTTTCTTTGTAGCTTAATTCTTTGCTTTTTGTTATTTCTTCTAATCCTTGTTCCGCCATTCATTTACTCAAGCTCACTAAGTAGGTTATGTGTTGTTTTCTCTTTCCCTCTTGCCTTTAGTCTGTCTTGTGAGCATCATATTTTCCAAAGCCCTCTTTCTTCATTATGTTCTCTAGAAATTTCAACTCTGTCTTCCTGATGTTAAGTATAAGTCCCTTTTTTCTATATGTGCCGTGTCCCTTCAAAACTTAGAAGATCATGGCACTCTACAACTTTGTCCTTCGGAGATCTTAATTCTTTTTGTTTTTTAATTACTTCTCCTAATCCACATTCCGCCACCCATTTGCTCAAGCTCATTAAGTATGTCATGCGTTGTTTCCCTCTGTTCCTCTTGTCCTCGGTCTGTTCTTCAAGAACAAGAGAAACAAATTAAATCTAAATTCTTCTATGTCCCATATCCCTCCAGTCATGGCTCTCCACATTTTCCTGTATTTAGTAGCTCTTAATAAATTTTGTATTTTTGTTATATTTTCTAAATCTTTCTTTGACATACATTTACACGACCTCTTTTTTCTACTTCTGTATCCTGTCTACATATAGAAAGTTGGCGATCATGGCTCTCCACATTTTCCTGTATTTATTAGCTCATAATATATTTTATATTTTTGTTATCTCTCCTAAATCTTTCGTCGGCATACATTTACATGACCTTGTTTTTCTACTTTTGTATCCTGTCTACATATAGAACGTTGGCGATCATGGCTCTCCACATTTTCCTGTATTTAGTAGCTCTTAATAAATTTTGTATTTTTGTTATCTCTCCTAAATCTTTCTTCAGCATACATTTACATATTCCTGTTCTTTGTAACTCTCAAAAATTTCGTAATGCTCAGCCATCCATTTACTCAAGCTCACTAAGTTGGTCAAGCATTGTTTTCCTTTCTCTCTTACCTTTAGTCTGTCTTGTGAGCATCATATTTTCGAAGCCCTCTTTCTTCATTATGTTCTCTAAAAATCTCAGCTTTGTCTTCCTGATGTTAAGTATAAGTCCCTTTTTTCTATGTGCCGTGTCCCTTCAAAACGTAGACGACCATGGCTCTCTATAATTTTTGTCCTTTTTAGATC
>JBBBDQ010001330.1:1152500-1202500 GCA_037127315.1 Ascarosepion bandense | reverse complement strand
CGTAACTATGCGTCGGAAGAAAACAGGCGCCTTTTCACTTCAGCTCGTAATAAGTGTAAAAGGGTACTTAACGAAGCTAAGATGTTGTTTGCTGCCAGAATGAAGCAACGCATAGCATGCTCTAAATTCGGCTCTAAAGACTACTGGCGACTCTGTAAAAGAGTACTTAACAAGAGCAAGTCCACAATACCCCCGCTAATCAATAAATTTGAGGTCCTCACCTCCCCAGCAGATAAGGCTGAATGTTTTGCCCGCAGATTCTCGAACAATTCGAGTCTGGACTCGTCTGGAGTCTTTACACCCGATTTCTCACCTAGAACCGAGGCACAACTGAATGATGTCCACATTACACCTTCGCTTGTCTCTAAGATAATCTTAAAACTTGACCCTCACAAAGCGAGCGGTGGTGACGGAATCCCAACCATAGTCTTAAAGAAATGTGCCCCTGAACTCTCCTCTATCCTTTCTAAGCTCTACAACCTCTGCCTATCTGCTTCCTGCTTTCCTGCCTGTTGGAAATCTTCCTCTATAGTTCCCATATTTAAAAACACTGGAGAACCCTCTGACCCTGCAAATTACCGCCCTATCAGCCTTCTTCCGATCTTTGGCAAAGTGTTCGAAGCCATTATCAACGCCGAGGTGGTTCAGCATCTCACAGCACACAGGCTCCTCTCGGACAAGCAATATGGTTTCCGCTTCACCAGGTCTACTGCTGATATGCTAACGACCATCACCGAGTACATATACCAGGCACTCGACAGGAATGGCGAAGCTCGAACCGTTGCATTGGATATATCTAAGGCGTTCGACAGAGTTTGGCATGCTGGCCTTCTATGTAAACTGCGGAGCTATGGTATAACTGGACATTTGTTTGAACTAATCCAGTCATTCCTCTCTAACCGCACAATGAAAGTGGTATTAAACGGACATGCCTCTCAGAACTACCATACAAACGCAGGTGTCCCCCAAGGCTCCATCTTAGGTCCTACACTCTTCCTGATATATATTAATGATCTCCCTGATTCCATAAGAACCCAAATAGGTTTGTACGCCGATGACACCACAGTTTACTCTCGCCTCCAACAAAAATCTGGTGTAGGCGTCAAAGCTAAACTTGCAGCCGAGATTGAAAAAGACCTCCAATCCATATTGGACTGGGGTAAGAAATGGCTAGTAAATTTTAATGCTTCTAAAACGAAGCTACTGTCAATTAACCATCATCGACAATCTCACCTACCTCCCATTAGCATGGACCAGGCTTGCCTCCCAGAGAGTAAAACACTACGCCTCCTTGGTCTCACACTTTCAGCGGACCTCAAATGGAATGACTATATCGAATCCATTGCTAAATCCGCTGCTATGAAAGTCGGTTCTCTGTGTAGGGCCCGGAAGTTTTTTCCGTCTAAATCTATCCTGCACATTTACAAATCTACCATCCGCCCGTGCATTGAATACTGCTGCCATATCTGGTCGGGTGCCCCTGCTGTTCTCCTCGGGCTTCTCGATAAGGTTCAGAGGAGGGTCTGTAATGTGATAGATACCGACTTGGCAGACCGCCTGCAGTCTCTCTCCCACCGGCGAGACGTGGCTTCGCTGTGTCTCTTCTATAAATACTTTCACGGCTTCTGCTCCGATGAACTTAGATCACTGGTGCCCCCTAAATACGAATTTGCACGAGATACTAGATTAGCAACTAGATCCCACCCTTTTACAGTGAAATCGATAAAATGCAGCCGTAACTTCTACTCCAACAGTTTCTTTCCTCGCACTTCCCAACTGTGGAATTCTCTTCCAAACGATTGCTTCCCCGACGGCTACAATCTCCAGGAGTTTAAATGTAAGGTCAATAGACACCTCCTAACACACTAACCTGCTCCCATTCTATCAAACACTCTTCCCATCTGCCCGACACTCATCCTTGCTATCCTTACTCATCTATCACCTTTCTCCTGACATTCCCTATGTCTATCCACTCCTTCTCTTTACCTTCCCCTATGTAGCCCCATGCGCAATAGTGGCAGTGGAATGCCTTGCTTGGGGTGAGATGATTAAAAAAAAAAAAAAAAAAAAAAAGATGGCGACTGGAGTTGCATTTAAATCTTTGGAGATTATACCCATCAGGAATGCAAGTTTACGGAAGGGAGTTCCACAAAAGGGAATTGCGAGAAAAGAAGCTGTTATTGTAGAAGAGGAGGTTACATTTAACTATTTTGACAATAAAAGGGTGGGACTTTGTTGCCAATCTAGTTGCTCATAATAAAATTCATGGTATGGATCTGATATACACACGGCATTTTAAATGCATATTGATTCGCTCACTTGTCGAATTAAACTCTCGAGGGCCCTTCATGTTTTGATATCGATAATCTTTTTTGCCGTTAGCAAAAAACCGAACTGCTTACATTTATCTCATGCGTATGAATAACCACTAATGATTAACTTGTATAGCGTGCACAAAAACAGTCTTCACTTTGAAGAAATATTTTTTATTGAAATATCAATAACTATGAGATACGAAATAGAGTATAATCTCATGTAGATCAAAACAGGTAGAAGCAAGTGGACGAGTTGGCATGAACCTACAGTCCCTACTAAGAGTCAAAGAGAAAATACTGCTTGCTGAAGAATATTGATATTGTTTGATATGCTTAAGCAAATGGATGGAAGAGCAGGGGTAACAAGCGATTGGCTGTTAAGAGTTACAGGGTGGGGCATGGCAACTTGCTTATTTGGAATAACAAATTAAACAAAAATAATGCAGATATACATGTAATTCTTTAAACAGCATCAATTACAACATTTAAATTTTGTTTTACAAGCTTTAAAGATGACATCAGTCAGATGGCGTCCATTCTGCTCAGTAAACTGGGTTAATCGTACTCTGAAATATCCTCGGAGCAACAATCGCTTCAGGGCGCCAAATTCAAATAAGCAAGTTGCTCTGCCCTATCCTGTACAATGGATAGGGATATGTAGAAGGCCATGCTCGCTTACGTTCTGAAGAAATATGGCTTATGAAAGAAGTGGAAAGAGAGTCTGTGATGAATTTAAGCACGAAATATTATAGAAAAAAAAGCATGAATTTATTGTTGTATTTCCTTCTTCAGCGTTCATTTTTGCACTAATAACTTTTGGAAAGGTATGAATCCATCTCTACTCTTCGACCATGGGTTAAACTGAGCCGACTAACTTTGAGCCGCAGTGAGTCAAACAGAATTCAAAACCATGAAAAATAGAAAAAGACAAGACTATTTTTCATGGATAATTTCGCCTATCGTCCAGTTTACATTCCTTCCCCGTCTATTGAACAGAAGTAACGATTTATCCTTGTTTTCTAAAGTCTTTTCACTATCGTTCACTCTCAGTAACCAATTGCGTCTTAGTGGCATTATTCCCTTGCATCGGCTTTGAAGGCAGATAAAACCTTTTTGACAGTGTAGCTCTTCGCTTGTGGAACTCTCTTCCGGCTTCTTGCAATGTAATGTCAGTTGTTATTTTCTGTTATTTTGTTTCCAGTTCTTTTATTGTCGTCCCTCCTCAATAATTATTCTCCTATTCTCTCACATTACGGAACCTCTTGCGTCTTAGTAGCTTTATTGCCTTGCTTGGCGCACAGTGATTGAAGTCATAGCAATTCATAGATGTTAATGAAAAAACAAATCTGTGGTAAGCCATGATAATGAAAATCCTGAAGGAACAGCGTATTTATATCTTTTGTCTTATATCTACTATTTAAGCCCTAATGTGTGTGTGTGTGTGTGTGTGTGTGTGTGTGTGTGTGTGTGTGTGTGTGTGTGTGTGTGTGTGTTTGCGGTTGGCTCATTGAAAATAATACATATAAATGTGAATGCGTGCAACTATTATGTATAACGAATAAATATAATTTTATCGAACATATTAAGCTGCATGTGTCTTATATCACGCCCAACTTTGTATTACTTGTTTAATAGCTAATTTATACGTTTAGCTTTGAAAACGAAAATTTTAAAAATATATGTATTTTGTTGAGCATGACCAATCTGGTCTTTTTTTATGTCTTTCGCGGTTGTTTTGTGCGTGTCTTTAGTAATTACATTGTTTCGTTATTCAAATAAAACAGCTGTCATGAAAAGCGTTAATAACGTTGACATTTTGATCACAGCTTAGAAATAATGAAAAATTGATATTTTTAATAGTATATTTTGAAAATATAAATTTTAATTTCTTAAATAATTTTTAAGATTTGCCCATAAAAATGCGCTAGGTGATCTTTTTTTTTTTTTTTTTTTTAATAAGCGTTTCACCCCAAGCAAGGCATTTCACTGCCACTACTGCGCAGGGGGCTACATAGAGTGGAGAAAGGATGGTTAAATATAGGAAATGTCAGAGGGTGGGTGATATCTGTTTTATTTGATAAAAGATTGGTTTAATCTTCATTGAGTTTGTAGAGCGTTTCGAGTAATTCGGAATAAATTTTCTGTTTATTAAAAATCCTAGATAATTGAATGTCTAAATTGATCGAAAAAGATGTAAAAAAAAACAGGTATTTTCTGTAAAAAATTTAACATTTATATCCGCAAATAACATTTTCAAACGTTTTGTTTAAGGTTATCTACGATTTTTTTATTTTAAAAATGCGTCAATTTTTGTCTTTTTCAAGCTTTCCAGGAGGAAAGTTATGAGAAAGACTGACAGGTTATAGGGAGTGTCAGGAAGTGGGTAAGAGAAGGATGAGAATACTGATGAGAGCGGAGTGGATGGAGAAAAGAACATAAGAGAGAGGATGCAGATTAGTGAGATAGGAGATGACTATATACTTTACATTCAAATTCTTGGAGACTGAAGCTGTCGGGAAAGCAAGTAAATGGAAGGGAATTCCACAGACGGGAAGTGCGAGAAAAGAAGCTGATGGAGTAGAATTTGCGTTAACATTTTATTGGTTTCACAGTAAGAGGGTGGAACCTAGTTGCTAATCTTGTGGCTCGAGTAAACTCATATATAGGGGCACCAGTGTGCTAAGTTCATCGGAGTAGAAGCCGTGAAAGTATTTGTAGAAGAGACATAGGGAAACCACATTGCGCCGGTGAGAAAGTGACTGTATCTGAGCTGCTAAGTCGGGATCGATCACATTACAGATTCTCTGTTGGATTTTGTCAAGGACCCCTAGGTGGATAGCAGGGGCACCCGACCAGATATGGCAGCAGTATTCAATGCACGAGTGGATGGTAGATTTATATATGTGCAGGATTGTTTCAGACGGAAAAAGTACTTCCTGGCTCTACACAGAGAACCGACTTTCTTAGCAGCGGATTTAGCTATGGATTCTATATAGTCATTCCACTTGAGGTCTGTTGTGAGAGTTAACTCGAGGAGGCGTAGTGTTTTGCTTTCACGGAGACTAGAAAGAGATTCAAGAGAACCCGCTTCTCTCTTTCTGTTGTTAACTCCCGGAACTGGATTAAATAATATTTATTTGAAAGGGTAGCCTCTGGTGAGAAAATCGACAAAGATTTGTCAATTTTTATCAAACACTAGGTATGGTTTTCTAAATTTCCAAAATGTTGTCTGAGATAAAATATTAGAATGACCTTAGTTCGAATAATCGAAAATTAATTCTTTGCAAAGAGTCGTCCTGAGTATGGCGACAAACTACATCAAGCAGCAAGGGCTCCGATTAGGAGGTTTTCAAGAACATGGAACTATTTCGTAATTGTTCTTGTTTCCAGGTAACCCCTGACCCACTGTAGTAGCACCTGTTAGGATCCCAGTTATAAGAAAATAGTTAACCCACAAAATGTTATCAAAACACTATGAAAGTATAAAAATAGATTTTTATAGTAAAAATACAAGCAATACATTTTTGAAAAAAAAAAAAAAAATTACCAGCAATTCATTTTACCCGAGACAAAAGACCTCTACAACCTGATCTACCATCGGACTTCTTACAAAGAATACATCTTTTATTCGTATGAATCTGTGCTAAAAACATCGTCGCCATTAAATAACCCATTGTAATTGATATGACATAAAACAAAAGAATCAAAACCTGATCTACAAACTCGTTTCTTACAAAGAATACATATTCTGTCTATACGAACCTATCCTAAAAATCTTGACGCCATTAAATAAACCATTGGGAATGATATGCCGTTAAAACAATATATTAACTATCTGCAATAAAAACAAACAATAAAAAAATGAAAATTACGAATAAAACATTTTTAATCTCAGATAACAATTATTTGTATTTAACAACAATTATAAAAATTATGCGCAATTTAAAATGTAACCGACTGGTTTAAGTTTATTCCCAGATTTGCACAGACCCTAGACTAAATAATACGTTAGTCAGAATATATCGACAACAACGGGCTTCTTCCATTCTCTGTATTTTCTGCTTTGTTAATACAGTGATTTAATCCATGGATTAATTATAACTGGCCTTTATTTCCATGACAACCAATGTCGCTTTTGTTTATCCTTTCAGTTCCAAACAGATAGTTAACAAGCAACGATTTCTTCTCGAGTCATTCCATTATTTCATCGCATAATGTGGGGTTTGGACCGTGCGTCTATTTCTATTCTTAGCCGTTTCTGAACTCGGGACAGACGTCAGTGTGTCGGGGGTACTTAACGTCGCTGCCCCATTGATTTATTTATTTATGATTTGATTTTATTCTTTTTCAAAATTTAACTGATGAAAAAAAAAACAGGTTTTGTGGCAGCCGTTCGCTTATTTTCGGGCAGTTGGCTATGCTTCCCGTTAGCGTTGTTTTATGTATGTATGTTTCCTACCACCTCCCCTTATATTTATATAACACATATCATGAAGTAATCTTCTATCTTGTGTGACTCTCGAGTCTTGTACTGGGTAAACTGGAATAAAAGCAGAAAAAAGAAAAGAAAAAGAGAAACAATTAGAATATACATGCCCATTAACACACTTGGACTCTTGTAATGGTTAGCAACTTTAATTCTCTATCTTGTGTGCCTCTCAGGTCTTGTACTGGGTAAACTGGAGTAAAAGCAGAAAAAGAAAAACAAGTAGAAGATTCATGCCCATTAACACAGTTGGACATTTGTAATGGTTAGCAACTTTAATTCTCTATCTTGTGTGGCTCTCGGGTCTTGTACTGGGTAAACTGCAGTAAAAGCAAACAAAAAAGAAGAAAAACAAGTAGAACATACATGCACATTAACACAGACGCTTGTAATGGTTAGCAACTTACCTTGCTAGATCAGTTACGCCTGATTAGTGAGTTCAATCCTCACTGAGTGCGTCACACTTTCGGCCTTGAGTCACATCCAAGATACACTTAGAATATCGTCATACACATACACATTTTGGCAATACGTCATGGGGTAAGGTTCAGATCAATTACAGTTGAGTAATGCCTTCGATTCTCACTAGATGCCTCAGACATTCAGCCTTGTGCCACATCTGAGATATACTTAGAAATCATTTGGGGAACTTTGAAGATTGATCGAGCTTGTCTCACTAGATCAATCACGACTGAGTACTGAATGCGATCCTCACTGGGTGCTCCCTGCGGTTTTGTGCCATATCTAAGCTACTCTTAGAAAATCACTATATTCATAAACACAAAGAAATATATACGCATAAACGCACGTTTCATACACACACACACACACACACACACACACACACACACACACATATATATATATATATATATATATATATATATATATATATCAAAACAAAACAACCCACACTCAATAAAATCATATTTCAAACTAGTCACAGCACATTACATTGCATTTGTAACGCCTGCATACAGACATATATAACTATATTTGAGTACTTAAACTGACTCATATACATACATAAAAACATGTAAATACGCATATTACCTCGTCAAACACATAAATATATATAAAAACACAAAAACACATATATACAAACAGCCGCGTCTCTCTCTCTCTCTCTCTCTCTCTCTCTATCTCTTTCTCTTTATATATATATATATATATATATATATATATATATATATATATATATATATAGGGATCTTGCTGGGATCGCATATAAACCTATAGCCACCATAAGATAGGAACGCGGTCGTAAATCGAAGTGTTTAAAGTGTTCAAAGTACAATTATATATATATATATATAGAGAGAGAGAGAGAGAGAGTGAAGAGTGAGATAAAGAGATATATAAAGAGATAGAGTTAGTTAAATATAGTTTTTCTTAACATGTGTTTATAAATCAATTATTCTATTTTTTTTCTTATACCTGCGTATGCGGCGATCCTTTGTGTACCTATGTGTCTGTCTGTGTGTCACCGAGTCTTCCTCATGTGAGACCTGTGCTATAATTTCACTTGGTTCCTACTTTCCGACTCATAATAATACAATGGATTCCTCTTTGTTTGACCCGGTCAGGATCATGTCTCGTAATTCTGACCGCACTGGGAGCTCTTCTGTTACCCCTGGACAACCCAGCGCTACACAGCACAATCAACATCTTTTCAGAGGTACTGATTTTCAACAAAATTGATTTTGGGGGGTTTTTCGATCTTAATATGAATGTTTTCTCGTTTCTTTTTTTTTTCTTTCTTTACTTCTTTTTTTTTTTTTTTCACTGTGTAACATATTGTGAATACGCTTTATTCAAAGCAGTCGTTTATTATGTTGTCATTTTTTATCATATTTCGATTTCTGCTATGGTCGCACTACCTGCAAAGTCTGTGGGAAGACCTAAAGCAGGTCGTAGTGTGTTGTTATGGGTCCATTTTATTTTTTTTTTATCTCCCCTATCATCCCTAGCATTACATAGACAAAGTTCTCCTTAGTGTGTGGACTGTACTTAATAAAACAATTTTTTGTATATCTTTTAAGCTGGGGTTTTCAGGAATTCTTTCAATGTGTTGTTTTGTTCCATTTTTTTATCATTCCAAGTGCACCTACTATCACTGGCACGACTCTTGTTTTCAATTTCCACATTTTTTCTATTTCAATTTCAAGGTCTTTATATTTTGACAGTTTTTCAAATTCCTTGGTTGTTATCGTTTATTATTATTATTATTATTATTATCATCATCATCATCATCATCATCATCACCATCATCATCATCATCATTATTATTATTATTCCTTTCTGGTGTATAATCATTTCTTTCCGGATCCCAACCAGAGACCTAAGCTCAGAAATGACATCGTGACATTTTTCACTGATTATTTAAAGAAAAAAAAAAATCACACACACTTTACGGAGATAAAGCGAAGTGAATGCAACTGGAATTCGAACTCTGCTCTTTGATTTCTCTTTCCGAGCCGATATCCACTGCACCACAACATACGTCTAATTTGCAAATGATTTTCTCTGCAACAAGTTTATTTTATTCTAAGGATAAAAAAAAGTTCGTCGAATTTTGAAAAAATTCCACCAGACAGTATTTGCAAAATTGATAGATTAATCCATTTTTTACGATTTATCAACCTATTCAGAGGTTATTTAAAACAGAAACATATTTTTGAATTGAATGTTTTTTTTTGTTTGTTTTTTTTGCGAGTGAATATGACATTAACAATTTTTTATATTAAAATAATTGTTAAATTGCACGTACTACTATTTAATCCATAGATGCAGGGGATGCATATTTATACTTTTACTTAAGCGTAAGGGAATGTAATGAACCTAACTGAAACACAAACTCGGCTTTCCAATTTCTCATTCCGACCTGTTATACTAAAGGCACATCCAAGCTAACAGCATTTGATATCCCCAAACGGTCATCCGTCTAAGTACTGACCAGGCTCATCGTTGCTAAACTTCAGTACGAGAATTATGGCCGTAAGTAGTATTGGTAAAAGTAAAAATGAGATAGAATCCCGCCACATACCATGAATACCGAAAGTTTGTTAAACTTTAAGCAGTTAATATAATCTTTTTTCACTTTTCTTCTACCCTCTGGAGTTTACTCCCGTTTAATTGTTCTTTCGATCTCCCCACCGATAGGAGTCGGAGATATTCAATTTTATACACCCTTTTTTAATTTATAAGTTCCGGACAGTAAACTAAAATAAATAAGATAAAAAAAGGTTTCCTAATAAAAGTATAGACTTGAAGCAATAGAAATATGACCTCTGCATAAGGATACTGCGAATACCATGGACCATATAGAGCAATATATATATATATATATATATATATATATATATATGGACCAAACATTAGAGCAATATATATATATATATATATATATGGATCAAACATTAGAGCAATATATATATATATATATATATATATATATATATATATGGACCAACCATTAGAGCAATATATATATATATATATATATATATATATATGCTGTCTAGCGATTAACGTCGCTCAGATTCGACATTGCCGGACTTTACCCTTCAGAGGAGCACCGCCTGGGGAAAAGTAGACATTTTCCCGAGCTATATAGCTCGGATCACCCACATTAAAAAAACCTTGTGCCACGTTTTGTCTGAAGTGGGGAGGCAGCTAAATCCGTATATATATATATATATATATATATATATATATATTGATGAGCTGTGATATAGCGAAACAGGATCGTTTGCGGATATATAATAATGTTATATTTTTAGGATACAACATACACTTGACCAAGGCTTGGGATACCACCATTCGAAAACAATGTGCAATTTATTTTTAATTAGTATCTTTAATTTTTGCGAGACGATAAAATCAAAATATTTTCCTAAACAAATTATTCGCAATATGAGACCAAGTAAAAAAACAAAAAAAACAACCTTTTCTGCTCGCTTTAAAAAATGCTTCTAATTATCAGTCGAAACCAAACGATGTCATCATTTTTTTCTCTCTTTAAAGAACGATTGAAAAAGAATTTATTTTTCTGTTTTTTTATTTGATTCAAATAAAATGAATATTTGTCATGGATTACTAACAAACTAAAATTGAACGATACTTGTGTCCGCATTGCCCCGACCCGTAACAGTCGCAGTGGTTAGCTGGGGAGTTGGGGGGGGGGTGTAATTCGGCCAATGCAATAATTATAAAACAAAAGCTATTATAAGTATTTATTTAAACAACATAAACGAGACATTTTCTTTTCTATTATCTGACAGGATAATTGTAGATTTGATGATTTTACGTACTTAGACATTATAAACATTAATGTCATTCTGAATTTAGAAATATTCGTGCCTCCGATCATCAGTTATCTACTAGCTGAAGTACATGTCTACACCGCATAGGAAGTCAGGACTATGAACGCGACTTGTTATAATCGTAAGAAAATAAAGTCTGCAAAGAACTGTGATGAAGTTCTATTCAATCAGTCAAGCTATGTGAAACAGTTAGATATTGAATTTGTTCTCATTTCTGTTGTTAATATCTCCTAGTTTCGGCCATTGCGCCTTCAGATGTCCTCAGATCGACACAACATCAGGATATTTCGAACTCAATCTTCGTTTGATCTATAGGGACAGATGATTTAAATTATGCTGTCCATATCTAGAGAGATAGCCTCTTGTTCATACTTAGTACAACTTAATATTTAGTACTTACTGTCTATTAGTTGCTTTTTTGCCGCTGGGATTTAGTCTGTGCTACTCTGGGATAGGAAATTAAGAATGAAAGTCAACCTTCTTCACTTTTACAAAAATTCACAATAACGTGTGAAATCCTGGTTTTCCCAAATAGAAAAAGGATTGACCATGTGCTTAAAGAAAATGTCGAAACCGGATTTCGCAAGTAGATGTTAAATTGATTTTCTAACCAATGGGAACGATAAAGGGACTTAGCGATCCAGTGCGAAAAATCTAAATTGCTATAAATGGTTTCATCAGAGTCAGTCAGTCAGTCAGTCAGTCAGATGGGAGCAGAGAGAGAGAGAGAGAGAGAGAGAGAGAGAGAGAGAGAGAGAGAGAGAGAGACATAACTAAAATGTGACTTCAATTTCAAGTCGACCTGGACATCAAGTCACGTCGCACCTAGTTCTCTTTCTCCTTCTTTCTCGTGTGCTGGTCTGTTTTACTTCTTCTCCATTCAAAGGCATTCCTACTAAACAAACGCTAATACATACATACGTACGTACGTACGCATAAACTCTTTCCGACAAATTACTACTACGAACACTTTCTACAACTCTTGATACTCTTAACTCATTACTTGTTCTCATTGAAGATGAACTTCTACGAATTCTTGTTATTCCTCCTTTTAATAAATTTCTATTTTAAAATGCAAAATGTATATTTTATTCTTACACTATTCCACACAATTCCACATATTCCAACCTGCCGACAA
This sequence comes from Ascarosepion bandense, assembly GCA_037127315.1. NCBI lineage: Eukaryota > Metazoa > Mollusca > Cephalopoda > Sepiida > Sepiidae > Ascarosepion > Ascarosepion bandense. Next base: position 1,190,236 of record JBBBDQ010001330.1, on the reverse strand, counting down.
CCAACCTTCTGATAACAAGGAAAACCTTCTGATAATTCTGATCATAATTCTGGATAAAACTTGTAAGCTGTAGTGAGTTCGGTTAAGTCTGACACAAGGCCGAATCAAAGAAACATTAACCAGCTCCATATAGCTACACTTCCACTATTCCACACTATTCCACTATTTCTCATTCCAACCGTCTGATGAAAACCTTCTGATAATTCTGATGATAATTCTGGATAAAACTTGTAAGCTGTAGGGAGTTTGGTTAAGTCTGACACAAGGCCGAATCAAAGAAGCATTAACCAGCTCCATATAGCTACACTTCCACTATTCCACACTATTCCACTATTTCTCATTCCAACCGTCTGATGAAAACCTCCTGATAATTCTGATGATAATTCTGGATAAAACTTGTAAGCTGTAGGGAGTTTGGTTAAGTCTGACACAAGGCCGAATCAAAGAAACATTAACCAGCTCCATATAGCTACACTTCCACTATTCCACACTATTCCACAATTTCTCATATTCCAACCGTCTGATGAAAACCTCCTGATAATTCTGATGATGATAATTCTGCATAAAACTTGTAAGCTGTAGGGAGTTTGGTTAAGTCTGACACAAGGCCGAATCAAAGAAACATTAACCAGCTCCATATAGCTACACTTCCACTATTCCACACTATTCCACTATTTCTCATTCCAACCGTCTGATGAAAACCTCCTGATAATTCTGATGATGATAATTCTGGATAAAACTTGTAAGCTGTAGGGAGTTTGGTTAAGTCTGACACAAGGCCGAATCAAAGAAACATTAACCAGCTCCATATAGCTACACTTCCACTATTCCACACTATTCCACTATTTCTCATTCCAACCGTCTGATGAAAACCTCCTGATAATTCTGATGATGATAATTCTGGATAAAACTTGTAAGCTGTAGGGAGTTTGGTTAAGTCTGACACAAGGCCGAATCAAAGAAACATTAACCAGCTCCATATAGCTACACTTCCACTATTCCACACTATTCCACTATTTCTCATTCCAACCGTCTGATGAAAACCTCCTGATAATTCTGATGATAATTCTGGATAAAACCTGTAAGCTGTAGGGTGTTCGGTTAAGTCTGACACAAGGCCGAATCAAAGAAACATTAACCAGCTCCATATAGCTACACTTCCACTATTCCACACTATTCCACTATTTCTCATTCCAACCGTCTGATGAAAACCTCCTGATAATTCTGATGATGATAATTCTGCATAAAACTTGTAAGCTGTAGGGAGTTTGGTTAAGTCTGACACAAGGCCGAATCAAAGAAACATTAACCAGCTCCATATAGCTACACTTCCACTATTCCACACTATTCCACTATTTCTCATTCCAACCGTCTGATGAAAACCTCCTGATAATTCTGATGATGATAATTCTGGATAAAACTTGTAAGCTGTAGGGAGTTTGGTTAAGTCTGACACAAGGCCGAATCAAAGAAACATTAACCAGCTCCATATAGCTACACTTCCACTATTCCACACTATTCCACTATTTCTCATTCCAACCGTCTGATGAAAACCTTCTGATAATTCTGATGATAATTCTGGATAAAACTTGTAAGCTGTAGGGAGTTTGGTTAAGTCTGACACAAGGCCGAATCAAAGAAACATTAACCAGCTCCATATAGCTACACTTCCACTATTCCACACTATTCCACTATTTCTCATTCCAACCGTCTGATGAAAACCTTCTGATAATTCTGATGATAATTCCGGATAAAACTTGTAAGCTGTAGGGAGTTCGGTTATGCATGGCTCAAGGCCGAATTAAATAAAACAACCATCTCCCTACGTCTTCACTACCAGGCACAAGGTTTTTAAATAAAAAATAACCCGGATATAATATACTCATATATAAGAGAAACCCGGATATAAGAGATGTTTACATTGATCACAAATTGAGGTGATGTATATAACATAGACCAAAACCGGATAATAAAAGAAGCCCGCATATAAGAGAACTTTTATCCGGGTCCCGACAACTCTCTTATATCAGGGTTACACAGTACAAAGGAATGCTCATTTTATAGCAATTATATTAATTTTGTCTTTGAAATTACCCCTGAAAATAATCATAGAAAAGAACAGATGTACTTGAGTTAAAAGAATTTCATTTTAACATCAGGAAACTGATTGGACAACTGCAAAGGATCAGTCTAAAAATTAGTAGACACAATATCTCTATATTATTCAATTAAGCATGTTTGAATAAAGATATGCTGCTTAAACACATACATACATATGTGTTTGTGTTTAAGCAGTATATCTTCATTCAGGCATGTTTCATTAAATAATATAGAATTATCATGTTTATTTTTATAATAATCCTTTCTAGTTTTCTAATTATATTGTTGATATTATGTTGAAATACCGAATGATTTTCAATTAGGCCTTATCATTTCACAGTAGGAATGAGTAGATGTAACCGAAACTTCTATTCTAACAGTTTATTCTCTCGGACCTCATGCTTGTAGAACTCCCTTCGTCTTCTTACGTTCCAGTTAATTACGATTTTCAAAAAATGTAAATGCAACGTCAATCGTCATCGTCTGCCCCTTGTAACTTGACCTTTTGCTCTCTTTCCTCCACACTAAAGTCATCTCATTCTCTTTCACTCTCAGTACGAATTTCAACCGATCCCTCACTTTATGTCCAGTACAAATTTCATAACAGTTCAAACATCCAACAAAAATTGTTTCACACATGAGTAAATGTCTCATCTGAAGTACGAATGTAACTCCAGTCAGTCAGTTAAGTGCTATACGGGATACACGCTTGGGCGATCATGTCTTGAAAGAGACATGAATGACTGGGCAGAAGATTATCCCGCAGTAGGTTGCCGTTGCTTGCTGCAGTAGACTGGTTGCCAGCCAAGGCTATAGAACGTAATCTGTCCTATTATTTAACCCATAACTGGAGGGAAGAGACGGATTAATACTTTTTCCAAGGGTATTTGTGCGTAAGTGAATGCAAGGGATTCAATTGGAATTCGAACTCGCCATATGGCACAAAGTAAAAAAAAACAAACTTTGAGGCTTGTACCTCATTCGGAAGGAGAGGTTGTTCTTTTAAAATGTCTCTAAGATTTAATTCTCCGTTTGTTTTTATTTTTTTATTTTTTTTGTTTATTTTTCTGAAGGTGTCGGTCTATTTGAACATTTAAAACTTTTCTTTTTATCCCAACATTCAGTTTATTTTCTAATCAGTTTACCAGCAGCTGATGTTGGCATTTTGTCACTGTTTTTTGACTTTGTGTAGTGAAAGTAATTTTTTCTTCCTCTTTCTTTTGATTAAAAAAAATCGAATTGTTTCGTCTGTGATCATTTCACACGAAGTTATTGACATCTTGTCTTTATTTTTTTTATTTTTCTCGGTCAGTTTATATCACGTGTTCATCAATTCCTGGGTTCCGATTGGTTGTCGCAATTAAATCACTCTTACGTTTGTTGTTGGATATGGATAAAAGTTTTGTTTGAAGTTTTCTTATTAAGTGATTGCATTATTTCTTGTCTTTATCACACTAATAACTTTAATTTATTTATTAAAATATTTCAACTGATAAGCTCTTTCCTGCGTGTAGTAAGCTTTAGAGGCGTTATACGTACGTTAACCTAACTTTTGAAAAGACAAATACCATATATATTCGCGTATTATGCGACTTTGAAGACCTAATTTTGAAACTAATTTTAAGGGGGTTGCCTCATATGTACTGAGCAGTCTATAAGGCAAAGTTTATATCTTTTGTATTGTGGTGCAGTGGATATCGGCTCGGAATGACAAATCGGGGGGGGGGGGGGGGGGCGAGTTCGAATTCCAATTGGAATCCTTGCATTCACTTACGCACAAATACCCTTGGGAAAAGTAATCCGTCTTTTCCCTCCATTTATGGGTTCCTAATTAACCCATTGATGGGAGTAGATGTGCATAGATGCCTACTCATAATTTGATAAACAGACAATACATAATAAAGTGGATATAAAGTTGGGGATCAGTTCTATATTGTGAGCCATATACAAACTGATCTCTCAATTTGTGGCCACATTAGTTTCTATACGTTACATTCAGAGAATGTAAATAAATCTAAAAAACATGACTGTGTAACTAATCCATATTTCATTAATGGATTGATTCGTTTTCTACGGTTTATCAACCCCTTGCAGGTTATTTAAAGCCAGAAATATTTTTAGAGTGTAATAAGGTTTTTTTGAGTGGTGGCGATAATAATGATTTTGTGATACATGTTTTATTAATTAATCCACAACTAGCAGGAGAAAATGTGGATTCATACCTAATCAGAATTTGATAAACACACAAAAAATTATAATGTGGATATAAAGTGGAGGATTAATTCTCTATTATAACCAGTATATAAAGTGATCCCTCACTTGATGGCCATTCTACTTTCTATATATTCTAGATTTATGGGCTTGAGAAAATGGATTGCAGAGCCGGGGTTGGGAGAGATACTAAGAGAAAAAATATTGAGAGCGACAGGAGACAGAGCCAAGTGGAAGTCCATGATTGCCTACGTCCTGAAGGGACACGGCACATGAAGAAGAAGAAGAAGAAATAAAACTAAAAACATTCCTGCGTTGCCAATCAGTAATGAGAAGAGGTGGATTCATATCTAATCAGAATTTGATATACAAACAAGAAATTATAATGTGGTTATAAAGTAGAGAATTAATTCTCTATTATGAACAATATATAAAGTGATCCCTCACTTGATGGCCATTATACTTTCTATCCATTTATATTATATTATAACGTAGATATAAAGCTGGCACCTCATCTATATTATGATCAATATACAAAGTGATTTCTGGTGTAGTTTCTATACATTTATATTACAGAGAATATATACATTTCTATTTAGTTTCTATTTAATATATACGTTTCTATACATTTATATTACAGAGAATATATACATTTCTATTTAGTTTCTATTTAATATATACGTTTCTATACATTTATATTACAGAGAATATATACATTTCTATTTAGTTTCTATTTAATATATACGTTTCTATACATTTATATTACAGAGAATATATACATTTCTATTTAGTTTCTATTTAATATATACGTTTCTATACATTTATATTACAGAGAATATATACATTTCTATTTAGTTTCTATTTAATATATACGTTTCTATACATTTATATTACAGAGAATATATACATTTCTATTTAGTTTCTATTTAATATATACGTTTCTATACATTTATATTACAGAGAATATATACATTTCTATTTAGTTTCTATTTAATATATACGTTTCTATACATTTATATTACAGAGAATATATACATTTCTATTTAGTTTCTATTTAATATATACGTTTCTATACATTTATATTACAGAGAATATATACATTTCTATTTAGTTTCTATTTAATATATACGTTTCTATACATTTATATTACAGAGAATATATACATTTCTATTTAGTTTCTATTTAATATATACGTTTCTATACATTTATATTACAGAGAATATATACATTTCTATTTAGTTTCTATTTAATATATACGTTTCTATACATTTATATTGCAGAGAATGTAAAAAAAAAAAAAAAAAAAAAAAGTGCCCGTGTAGCTAATCAGTATTTCATTAATTGATTGATTCGTTCTTTACAGCTTATCACCCCATTACTGGTAATAGTTTTAGATTGTAAGACTTTGTTAATAATTATTTAGTGATACCAGTCTTACTAATTAACCCATAGGTGGGAGGAGAAAAATGGATTCATAACTTTTCAAGGGTATTTGCGCGTAAGAACCCAAGTGAAATTCAAACATAGCTCTTCATATAACTTGTCCGAGTTATTATACATTACTCCACTCGCACATCAAAGGTTACAGCACCTGGTATTCTAAAGCAGTCACTCATCTAGGTAGTGACCAGGATCAACATTACTTAACTCCAATTTCCAATTGTAAGTCATTATCCATTACACCACCTGCACATCCAAGCTCACGGCACCAAATATTCCCAAGCAGTCACTCATCTTGCTACTGACAAGACTCTTGTTTCCATGGATCCAACCTGAGGTTTATCCTGCTAATCTGTTGTTTGGGCCTTACTTGCAGTTTAAACATGTGTCAGGTTAGTTTTGATTTCAGAGTTGTTATTTTCTTATACTGGTTGCCAACCAAGGATACAAAGTTTAGTTATTTAATCCATAGCTGAGTGGAGAAGGGTCGGATTCATACCTTTCCGAAGGATATTTGTGAGAATGTGCTTGCAACGATCTGAACTGGAATTCGAACTTAGCTCGCCTATTTCTTGTTCTGAATCTCTAATCATTGCACCACTCGCACATTCTTTCCAAATAAATACCAATCAAAATTAACCAAGAAATTCGTAAAGTATTATAATTGACCTTGTTACGATTTTACGATGTCTTGGGACCAGTGTTCACCGCACTAAATTTATTTGTTAACGTGAAAATCCTGGTCCACGTCTCTAGGCGAAATAATTTCAGCCACATGTTTTTATTTCATCTTTTCAAAAATAACAATTCAGACTGCTGAGCGAGCAATACTTGATTGTTTGTGTCTTGAGCTCTGAACAATGTAATTAGTTGACTGGTATTATTACATACACGAGTTAATATTTTTATCGTATTTATAGCACGGATTACAATGCTTAAGAGTTCAACCTATTCCAAATTAATCCAAGTTACTAGTGTGTCTGTCAACTTAATAGTAGAAAAATGCAAGTAGTTTTTTTTTTAGTAGAAGAAACAATTATATCGGAATATTTAAGATGAATTACACTTACTAGAAAAAAAAAAGTGAAACTTTCATGTTTTTCCTTTTGAATCTTACTATGAATCTTAATTCTTAACCCTGGAACACTAACCATCAATTAATGTTACACCCCTACTAACCATGGGTATATCATACCCGATTTTGAAAATATCAAAAAAATATTAAATATAAATCTTTATTTGAAATATTTTACATGCAGGTAAATTTGTACTTCGAGTTAACATTAATAGGAACTAAATAAACATATTATTTAGGTAAGAAAATCAGGTACTGAACATTTAATTACAATACCCGGATGTGCGTTGTGGTACAGTGGATATCGGCTCGGAACGAGAAGCTGGGGAGCTGAGTTCGAATTCCAGTTGAATCCATTGTATTCGCTTACGCGCAAATACCCTTGGGAAAGGTATTAATCCGTCTCTTCCTTCCAGTTATGGGTTAAATAGCAGGACAGATTGGGTTCTATAGCCTTGGTCGGCAACCAGTCTACCGCAGAAAGCAATGGCAACCTACTGCGGGATAATCTTCTGCCCAGTCAGTTATGTCTCTTTCGAGACATGATCGCCCAAGCGTGTATCACGTATGGCACTTAACTGACTGACTATATACCCGTGGTTAGTGTTCTAGGGTTAAGTTAATGATCAAAGAAAGCTATGACGAGCTCTACGACAATACAATATCCCTAGAAATTCCACTGAAAGGCTTCAAAGGAGAATCTGCAATGTGATAGGTCCCGGCCTGGCAGCTCGACTCCAGCCACTTTCTCATCGGCGGTATGTGGATTCCCTCTGTCTCTTCTACGAATATTCTCATGGCTTCTGCTCCGAAGAACTTAGGTCACTGGTGCCCTCTTCACAAGAGTTTACTCGGGCAACCAGACTGGCAACAAGGTCACGCCCTTTTACAGTTAGATCAAGCAAATGCAGGCGACAATCCAACTCCGTCAGCTTCTTTTCTCGCGTTTCCCGCCTGTGGAACTCCCTCCCATATACTTGCTTTTCTGACGGCTATAACCGCCAAGAATTTAAATGCAAAGTCAATTCCCATCTCTTATCCACTTAACTCCAGCTTTTTCCACATCACCCCGTGTATCTTGTTCTTTTCCTTTCTCTTTACCTTCGCAACTGTCTTCATTCCTGTGTTCACACCCTTCTGTTGCCCTTTCTCTTTCACCCTCTGTAGCTGGTTTGTGTTTATCTTCACTCTCGACCTGTCTAAAACTTCAATCCTCTTATGTAGCCCCCCTGCAGATCAGTGGCAGTACCGCCTTGCTTGGGGTGAAATGATTAAAAAAAATTAAATATTTGAACTTAAAAACTTTAACAAAATATTGCAATAATAATAATCAATACTAGAAATATCTGTGAAAATTTTACATTTTTCCAATTTTAATATTCTGATGAATTTTATTTCATAAGTTCATAACTACTTCTACAATAAAAAAATATATGTAGAATTTCCCCTATCTTATCGTTTAATATTTGTACTTAACTTTAACATAATCTTACAATAACAATCACAAATATGAACATGTGTCGTTATTTAAAGAAGTAAGGGGATACAAATTAAAAGCTTTGAAATAAGCAACATTTTCTATTTCACTGAAACATGCGTTACACGCTTCTATTTTCCATTCTTTCTTTCTTTCTTTCTTTCACTGAAACCAAGTAGCGTCTCTGATATGTCTTTTTAGTCTTTCCACGTGATCAAAGGTGTACGTTGTGGTGCCGTGGATATCGACTCGGAACAAAACATTGGGGAGCCGAGTTCGATTTCCAGTTGAATTCGTTGCATTCACTTATGCGCAAATGTCCTTGGGAAAGGTATTACTACGTCTCGTCCCTCCAGTAATGGGTTAAATAATAGGACAGATTGGGTTCTATAGACTTGGTCGACAATCAGTCTACCTCAGAAAGTAATGGCAGCCTACTGAGGGATAATCTTCTGCCTAATCATGTCTCATTCAAGACATGATTGCTCAAGTTTGTATCACGTATGACACTTAACTGACTGAGGTGATCAAAACGGAATTGTCCATTATTTATTATATATTAGCAGGGCGTAATGTTCGTGCTAACTAAGGGAGAGGGAAGCAGAATTATAATAAGATTATATATTTTATTATTCGTCCAAACATCTTCACTTTGGTTGCTATACTGAAAACATTTCGGCCTTTTACCCACTCCTTTATTGCTGTTCTCCTCGTCAAGAGTAGAGCGGGCCAATTTGGTACAAACTATGAACAGTTACTGAAACGACAGTGAAATGAACGCATCCCTCTGCAATATTCCTTTTCGTATAGAGACAAGCCCCAAAAATTTATTGACAGCGTATCATTTAATCACCGCAGAAAGCAATGGCAACCTACTGCGGGATAATCTTCTGCCCAGTCAGTCATGTCTCTTTCGAGACATGATCGCCCAAGCGTGTTTCACGTATGGCACTTAACTGACTGTGTCATTTAATCTTTCAAGAACCCATACCAGTTTGCATGAGATAAAATACTTTTTGGGCTACAGTGAACATCTGTAATGTGTTTAGCACCCAGGAACGAATAATCATATCAAAGGTTTCTTAAAGCTATAAATAAATTTTAATAATAATAATAACAATGATGATGGAAAAAGTTTCGATAAACTAATTGAAAGGATAATGGTAGTTCTTGCCTTTGGGAAATAGAATAGTAATGTCCGCACGAGTACAGCTCACGCCTTACGAAGGGTTTTGTCAATGTAAAATGTGTGTGATTTTAACTTTAAAAAACCTTCAGTGAAACTGTCATGTTGCCATTTCTGATTTTAGGTCTACATGGAGTTGAAAATCGGCAGAAATGAGTATACACCCGAAATCAAAGGAAATAATAATAATAATAATAATAATAATAATAATAGAAGATGTCACCATTCTATGGGATTACACCATCTACACAGACAGAAACATTGAAGCAACTAGGCCGGACATTATTGTTAAAAATCAGAAAGAAAAAACTTACCTATTTATTGATATGGCTTGTCCAGCGGATTGTAACATAGCAACCAAGGAATTCGAAAAACTGTCAAAATATAAAGACCTGGAAATTGAAATAGAAAAATGTGGAAATTGAAAACAAGTATCGGACCAGTGATAGTGGGTGCACTTGGAATGATTAAAAATGGAACAAAACAACACATTGAAAGAATTCCTGAAACCCCCAGCTTGGAGTAGATAGACTGGACTATCGCCCGGTTCACAACCCACCCACGTCTATTGAACAGGTGTAGAGGCTCATCCCTTGTTCCCTGTTTAGGATGTGGTTTCCGGCTTTCTCTTTTCCAATTTTTTCACTCTTACGTAGCCCCTGCACACCAGTGGCCTTACCGCCTTGCCCGGGGTGATATGATTAAAAACAAAAAAAAAAAAAAAAAAAGATATATACAAAAAATTGTCTTATTAAGTACAGCCCACACACTAAGGAAAACTTTGTCTATGTAACGCTAGGGATGTTAGGGGAGATGGAAAAAACATGAAATGGAGCCATAACAACACGCCATGACCTTCCTTAGGTCTTCCCGCAGACTTGGTTGGTAGTGCGACCATAGCAGAAATCGAAATATGATAAGAAATGACATAATAATAATAATAATATATAAGATAATTTATTCAGTAATAAAGAAACGCCTCTATCCACTGGGCCATGTACCCAGTGGATATAGACGTTGGTTAGTTCCTGTGACTTGACCCAAAGATTCGTGAGTTCAATACCAGGCTACAGCAGTGATGAACAAGTAAATTGCAGGGTTAGAGGGAGATAACTCATGACTTCACATCGTGGCATTACTACTGAGGATGATATACCCCAATAGTTGTAATAAATGGTTCGGTTCGAAATTCCTAGCACTTGAGGAAGGCCGGAGCGTACAACGGCCGAAACGTCGTACAAATGGCGACAAAGATGCAGAAAGCCCATCAATTCAAAAGGGAATTTCAAATGGTTAAAAAGTGCCAAATAATCCATAATACACCTATTGAACCTGAAAAAAATCAATTGCAACATAGAAAATGCAGAAACGATAGCAATATAAGCCTCTTCCTGGTTAATACTCAGCCTGTAACAAAAAAGCAGATGTCGATAAACCCTGGATCTATCAGTGGTTACGTAGTGCGGGGTTAAAACCTGAAATCAAATTATTCATGCTGGGTAGAACCAACGTTTGCTAGCTTGAAATTACTAAACAAACACACTGTAAAATTTTGCTAAGTCCCAAATGCAGATTCTGTAATAAATATCCAGAAACAATTGAACATATTGTATCAGGTTTGCACAGTGTTAGTACCAACTAAATATAAATCTCGTCATGATAGAGTGGGTCAATATCTGCTCTGGAAAACCTGTTACATTTGCGGGAAAGAAACGGCAAGAAACTGATACAAACACCACCCAGACCCAGTTACAGAGATAGGACCTGTTATGATATTTCATGGGACTTTACAATACACAAAGAAGAATCAAAGCTAATCGTTTAAATCTCGTAATCAAAGTCCATAAAAACAGTTGCTCACATGCTCGATCCATGATATTCGCAGCATCCTTCTGTAGAACCACATTTCAGTTGCTTCAAACTTTTCCTTCATCTTTGATGATATTGTCCAGTATTCACTGCCATATTGAAGAACTGACATCGCATAGCAATCCAGTACTCTGTTTTTAGCGAAATTGTCCTGTTTCTTAATACTTGACTCAGTTCATGGAATTCATCCTTGTGCTTTTGGATATCAGGAATATAAATGTATAGAAACTGTTGTGACCATAAAGTGAGGGGTCAGTTTATATATTGATTGTAATATAGATCTGACCCCCCACTTTATATCCAGTATGCTTCTGTAGAACCACATTTCAGTTACTTCAAGTTTTTCCTTCAACTTTGATGATATTGTCCAGTATTCACTGCCATATTGAAGAACTAACATCACATAGCAATCCAGTACTCTCTTCTTTGTTTCTAGCGAAGTTGTCCTGTTTCTTAATACTTGACTCAACTTCTGGAATGCTTCTTTCGCCATGCCAATTCGCCTTCAGATCTCTGTGTCGCACTTTCCGTCTTCTGTTATAGCACTTCCCAGGTATTTAAATTTTTGTACCTGCTTGATTCTAGTATCCCCGACCTCTATTTGGCATATTGGGCTGCCCTTTTTACTGATGACCATGCATTCAGTTTTCTTGCAGTTTATTTCTAGTTCTCTCTTGAGCTACCTTCTGTAGGGGGTCTTTTAGTTTCCTTTCTATGTTGTCTAGGACAAAAAATCAACAGTACATCCTAGACAGGGTGGTAGAAGGTTGTTGGTTAGTTGTTTTTATGGCATATCAACCTCGGCGGGTCATTTATTGCCAACTAAATTTTATTTATTTATTGCTGGTAATACCTTTTTCTTTCAACAATTTATTGTTTTTTTTTATATAAGTTTTGTGTCTAGTAATATTTTTTCTTTTCGAGTATCAAGATTCATTGGGATTTGTTTTTAAGGGCAGGGTCCCCAAGACCTACCCTGTTATTTAACCCATACCTGGAGGGAAGAGACGGATTAATACCTTTCCCAAGGGTAACAGTGCTTGAGTGAAATACAGGGTATTAAACTGGAATCCGAACTCGACTCACCGATTTCTCTTTCCGAGCCGATATCCACTGCACCACAACGCACATCCATCACTATACGCTTCCAGCACCTGATATTCCCAAGCGGTCACCCATCTTAGTACTGACCAGGCTCAACGTTGCTTAACTTTTGAGATCGAGCAAGAACCGGTCCCTATGCACGCCTACATTGTTTAAGCTACGCTATTCTATCTTTCTAGGGACACATATCTACAGGGAAGCCAGGTCGACACATACCTTTTGAGTTTAAGTTCAGCAATTTTCCCTTTCGCACTTTTTTGGCCAATTGTTTACATTTACATCTAAGATCTACGATGGTTGCTAGATTACGTCACAGAAATCAAATCACGCATGTCAAACGCGACTAAAATATTTTTTATTAAAAAAAAATGAGCCTTTATGTTTAATTTTTATTCCGACGTTTTAAAAATTCATTTGGTCAACTGAAAAATGTGAATATTTTTCCCCGTAATTTTGAAACAAAAGAAATATTTTAAAAGTTTTTCATATAATTATTTTTTATATAACCGAGTTTTAATGGAATTTATCCATTTAATATTATAAACATTATTGCATCGCGAGATTTGATGTTTATGTGAGTATTGTCACGGGCAACGCCGGGCTATGATGCTAGTATATATATTCCTCCTGTTACGCTCAGGAGGGGGTGGATGTTTTTTCTTATGTCTTAATGTAAGATACTCAATAGAAGGGACATCAATATATATATATATATATATATATATATATATATATATATATATATATATTGCGTCATTTTAGACAGTGTATCGATATAAATATTTTCCCGTCATTTTTGAAGGCAAGAGCCCGCTCGTAAATAAAAATAATGATAATCATAAAAGCAGTAGTTGTTGTAGCTATCGTTGTTGTTGTTGTTAAGCAGCGTTTATGCCTCAGCAGTCTTTACGCAACTCTCATTTGCGAATCACTATGTTGGTCATCAGATGTATTTACTATTACAACGTGTGCGATTCGTTTTGAATGCTGCATTGGGTATTAGATATGACATTGTATGAGGACATTTGTGTGCAGACGAAGAAGATCATGATTTACATCACGAGCAAGGTTAACAAATTCAGTAACAACAGCCTGTCTATATTACAAATACGATAAACCGATTCCCGCATCAAATATTTCTAAACCGATAAGCGAGATTAATACGCCATTTTAGACCGCGTAACCCGCTTTTGTGGATAAGTTTTGTTTAAATCTATCCAATTTTTCAATTTAATTCAATGCTGCACTAAAAAATTATGTGATTATTAATGTTTGTCTGTGTATCGAATATCGCTGTCATATCTAGTCTGTTGCTCCTGTTATATTTCTCTTTATACGTTTTTATACGAGGGTCATTTAATAAATAAGATGAATTTTTCTTATACATATAGAAGCTTACTTTTTTTTTTTTTTTAACGTAGTCTCCCAGCAGTGTCACACACTTTTCCCATCTGTGCTCAAGCTTCCATATTCCATCAGCGTAAAAATCTTTGGACTGATGTCTCAGCCAATCGCTCACAGCACTTTTGACTTCATCGTCACTTTCAAACTTCTTTAAACAATTTAGTCCACTTGTAGAGATTTTTTTTGGTTGAAACATGTGACACCATGTACAATTGACATTCTCCTACGAATTTCAACTGGTTTGCACCCTTCAGCAACCAAAATCTTGATAACTGACTTCTGTTCAATCCTGGAGCATGCTTCTTGATCGGCCATCTTTGTTAATCTCAAAAACTCTCAAAGTTTTTTTTTCAATCTGCAAAAAAACTTAAATCCTTTTGAAAAAGAAGTAAAGGAAAAACATTTTTTAAAAAAGTAAGCTTCTATCTGTATTAGAAGTCCTTATACCGAAAAATTCGCCCTATTTATTGAATGAAAAATAAAGTAAGCTTCTATCTGTATTAGAAGTCCTTATACCGAAAAAATCAGCTTATTTATTGAATGACCCTCGTACTATTGTCCACCCAATACAAAGAGCCACTCAAGGTAGGCGGTTACTGAATGCGGTTGTTGTAAGGGTATAATTAAGAGGCACATATTATGTATGATAGACAACGATTGACCCTAGACTTGATGAGGTTAAGATTAGATTGATCGAGGAAGCTTCCTTTTGAAAATCTGTTCAGAGTGTAACTTTCTCCTTACCGAAAAATACGAAAGAGTGGAACTTTCTCCTTACCGAAAAATACGAAAACAATGATTGTTGAGACGTTTTTAAATCATTTCACCCCAAGCAAGACGGTACCGCCACTGATGTGCAGGGGGCAACTTAAAATAGTTAAAGTTTTAAACAGGAAAAGAGTGAAAACAAAGACGAACCAGCTACAGGGGGAGAAAAAGAAATGGCAAGAGAAGGATGTGAACACAGGAGTGAAGACAGTTACGAAGGTAGACAGAAAAGAAAAGAAAAGAACAAGATAACCGGGGTGAAGTAGATAAGAGATGGAACTTGACTTTGCATTTAAATTTTTAGAGGTTATAGCCGTCAGGAAAGCAAGTATATGGGAGGGAGTTCCACAGGTGGGCAGCGCGAGAAAAGAAGCTGTGGAGTAGAATTGTCGCCAGCATTTGGTTGATCTAACTGTAAAAGTGTGGGATCTTGATGCCAGTCTGGTTGGACGAGTAAATTCTTGTGGAGGGGGCAGTGACCTAAGTTCTTCGGAGCAGAAGCTATGAAAATATTTGTAGAAGAGAGAGAGGGAAGCCATATCACGCCGATGAGAAAGTGGCTGGAGTCGAGCTGCCAGGTTGGGACCAATCACATAACAGATTCTCCTTTGGAGCCTGTCGAGAACACTAAAACGAACAGCAGAGGCGCCTGACCAGATATGACAACGGTATTCGAGTCGAATGGTTGATTCGTATATGTGCAAGATGGATTCAGGCGGAAAAAAAAAACTTCTTAGCCCTACACAGTGACCTAACCTTCCTAGCAGTGGATTTAGATATTAATTTAATGTAATGATTCCACTTCAAGTCGAAAGAAAGGGTAAGGCCGAGGAGTCTACATGCTATAGTGGCTCTGAGCTATGAAGATCTGAACTAATGAAACTAAGGGATATAGATCGTGCGAACATCTGTCATAAAATTACGTATAAACAGCGAGAGGTTAGTAGTCTTTTGACTGTAGGAAAAATTAATCGCTATTTCTGTGACTAACGTTCAGATGAGCCACTTTGGTTAGTTCCACCAGTTCAGGGATTTTACAGCTAGGATAGGCAGCACTACTTTTACAGAGTCGAATCACTTTCATTTTCCCTATATTCCAAATGCATTTGAAAATTAGAAAGCTTTTTTCTTACTACTTTGAGAAACAGCCTCCCACATTCTTTGAACCATACAATTTTAAACTCATGAAATCAAAGGTACATCGTTATCTACGTTATTTTCATCATACTATCCTAACCAGAAAGACGGTTCAGTTAGAAAGCGGAAATAAAACTACTTTTGATCTCTGGTGAAATTTCAAAGTAGCACTGCATTTTTTATGTAGGATGCGCGTTGTGGTGCAAGGATGATGCAGTGGATATCGACTCGGAACGACAAATCGGAGTGCCGAGTTCGAATTCCAGTTGAATCCCTTGCATTCACTTACGCACAAATGCCCTTGGGAAAGGTATTAATCCGTCTCTACCCTTCAGTTATAGATTAAATAATAGAACAGATTGGGTTCTATAGCCTTGACTTGCAACCAGTCTACTTCAGAAGGCAATGTCAACCTACTGCGGGATAATCTTCTGCCTAGTTAGTCATGTCCCTTTCCAGACATGATCGTCCGATGCGTGTATCACGTATAGCAGTTAACTGACTGACTGAATATAATAGTTGGAAACATCATAAAAATTTGTACTGGGCATAAAGTGGGGGATCGGTTTTCTATTTATAATAAGTAATAAACTGATCTCCCACTAATTATATTTGATATAATAATATAATATGATCTATCTCTTCTTCCTCCAGCTATGAGTTAAATAGCAGGACAGATTAGGTTCTATAGCCTTGGTTGGCAACCAATCTACCGTAGAAAGCAATGGTAAATTACTGCAGGATAATCTTCTGCACAGTCTGTCATGTCTCTATCGAGACATGATCTCCCAAAGCGTGTATTACGTACGGCTCTTAACTGAAGGGTTGTATTCTCACGGCTGCCACGTACTAAGTTATAGCTACACTGTCAAGGCTTACAGCCACATCACATTGAAATGCGAGCCTAGTCCGTATCTGTATGGGTGACCGCTTCGGAATACTAGGTACTGCAAGGTTGAAGGTGCGAGTGGTGTAATGGATAATGGCTCGGAATTGTTATTCGGAGAGCAGAGTTCTAATTTTTGTTGTGTTCATTATATTTACTTACCCGCAAATACTCTTGGGAAAGAATTAGTACCGGGCATAAAGTGGGGGATCGATTTTATATTGTTATGAAGTAATAAACTGATCCCCCACTAATTATATTTAATATAATAATGTAATATGATCTATCTCTTCTCCCCACCTTCTTTGGGTTAATTAGTACCGGGCATAAAGTGGGGGATCGGTTTTATATTGTTATGAAGTAATAAACTGATCCCCCACTAATTATATTTAATATAATAATGTAATATGATCTATCTCTTCTCCCCACCTTCTTTGGGTTAATTAGTACCGGGCATAAAGTGGGGGATCGATTTTATATTGTTATGAAGTAATAAACTGATCCCCCACTAATTATATTTAATATAATAATGTAATATGATCTATCTCTTCTCCCCACCTTCTTTGGGTTAATTAGTACCGGACATAAAGTGGGGGATCGATTTTATATTGTTATGAAGTAATAAGCTGATCCCCCACTAATTATATTTAATATTATAATGTAATATGTTCTATCTCTTCTCCCCACCATCTTTGGGTTAATTAGTATGACTAAATACTAGCACTTATATCACTAAACCATTATTATATGCGAAAAAAGCAAAAACTATCTAAAAGAATATTTTCTGGCTTTAAATAAACTGCGTGTTGTTAATGAGATCAATCAATGAAATATTGATTAACTTCATAAGCTCATCTTTTAGGTTTATTCTCTGGAATATAAATGTATAGAAAGTACAGCGGCCACCAAGCTATGGATCAGTTTACATGTTGATTGTAATATAGAATTGATCCCCCATTTTATAGTCATATGATAACTGCTTGTTTTTAAAATTCTTCATTTCTTCTCCTCCATCTATGGGTCAATTATCAAAACTTGTATTACTAAACCATAGTTATCTAAAAAAACAAACTTACAATCTAAAAATATTTTCTGGCTTTAAATAACTTGCAGGTTATTGTTAACCCGTAGAAAACGAATCAATCAAGCTATACTGTCACTGCTGGCTTACGGCCATATCATGTTGAATACACCGTTAAGCAACGTTGAGCCTGGTCAGTACTTAGATGGGTGGCCGCTTGGGAATACCAGGTGCTGTAAACGTTTAGTGACGGATGTGCGTTGTGGTGCAGTGGATATCGGCTCGGAAAGAGAAATCGGTGAGCGGAGTTCGGATTCCAGTTGAATACCCTGCATTCACTTAAGCACTGGTACCCTTGGGAAAGGTATTAATCCGTCTCTTCCCTCCAGTTATGGGTTAAATAACAGGGTAGGATTTGGGGACCCTGCCCTTAAAAACCAATCCCAATGAATCTTGGTACCCGAAAATAAAAAGTACTATTAGACACAAAGCTTATATAAAAACAACAATAAATTGTTGAAAGAAAAAGGTTTTACTAGCAATAAATAAATAAAAATTTAGTTGGCAATAAATAACCCGCCGAGGTTGATATGCTATAAAACAAAAACAACCGACCAACCACCCAACTGTCACTGTTTTCCTAGAAGGTAAGACATCCAGCAGGTCGAGTAGGCCTCATTCTCTTCTTGTAAGAAGGAAGTTCCACCCGAGTGATTCTTCTCAGGTACCACTACAGATTCTCACATGGATGCTTGTGAACACTAAAATCTTAATATCTTCATTCCATGATTATTAGCTATCTACCTGCCTTATCCCAATAATCTCCCCTCCCTTCTCTCTCCTCTTACCTCAATACCCCATGACTTATTTAGTAACGCTCTACCTTGAGTGGCTCTTTTGTCTGCTTCTGTGTGAACATTAAAAAACGTTTTGACTGAAACAGTTAAGTAGAAATTGCTAGTGAAATATCGGTTTGTTAATTTGAGGAAAAGCTTATTTAAATAGACAAAAAAGAAATAAATGTAAAAATATTCATTGGGTAACGGAGTGCTTTCTGTTGCACTTAAGTAGAAACCTGTACACATTCTTGACCTAAAAATGTCCTTGAATGAGTTCTCAAAATCTAGCATAGCCTCAGTGTAAGCAGATAATTTTAGGCCAGTGGTTCTCGCTTACGAACTAGATTTGAGCTTGTAAACAAGACTATGCTGTTTATAAGGTCACAAAGCTTTATTGTATGAATGGTAACTAAATGCCGAGTGGTGATTTTCTAAGCGCAGCTAAGATGTGGCACAAGGCCTAAATTATGGAACATCTAGTGAGGATCGAACTCACTACTCAATTGTAAATGTTCTAGCGAGACAAGCCTGCTAGAGATTAGACACAAGTTCGAAATTATGAGGTACCCAGTGAGGATTGAACTCATTACTCATTGCAATGATTCTAGCGAGACAAGCTTGCTAACCATTACACCACATCGAGGCGCCCAAAGCGATATTCTAAGCGCAGCTTAGACGTGGCACAAGGCCAAATATATGGGACGCCCAGTGAGAAACGAACTCGCTACTCAATTGTAATGGTTCTAACGAGACAAGCTTGTTAGCCATTACACCACCTCGATCTGTTTTATGTATCGTTTCACTCCAAGACATGGGTTCTTCGCAGTTTTCTATCTTTTGAACCTTAAACAACATTTGCCCTTTTTATCATGATTCCTAGTCCGTAATTTACAAAAGGGCTTATGTGCCGTGTATCTTCAGGAAGTTGCCGATCATGGCTCTCTACAATTTCCTGTCCTTCGTAGGTTTCAATTAAATACTGTATTTTTGTTATCACTCCTAAATCGCTGCTCCGCCATACATTCATTTAAGCTCATTCTTATGTATCTGTCCCTTCAGGACGATGGTGTTCATGGCTCTCCACAACTTCCTGTCCATGTTGTTCTTAATAAATTTTGTCTTTTTGTTATCTCTCCTAAATCGCTGCTCCGCTATCCATTCATTTAAGCTCATTCTTATGTACCTGTCCCATCAGGACGATGGTGTTTATGGCTCTCCACAATTTCCTGTCCATGTTCTTAATAAATTTCGTTTTGTTTCTTATCTCTCCTAAACCTTGCCTCGCCATGCATTTATTCAAATTCGGCAATGTTTTCCTTTGTCCCTTTTACCTTGAATCTGTCCTGTGAGTATCTGTTATGGCCTGTTAGGGTTAGGAAGAAAGACACAAAAAGAAGATAGGTTGGACCAGTGCATTGGAATAACAGAAAATATATACAAAATAATTACTCAGCAGATAAAAGTGTCCATCTGAACTCTCAAGTTACAATGAGACCTTGACTAAGTTTCGCAGGTTAGTATTTATGAAGGAGGAAGAGTTCATTCCAATGTAGAGAGGGCACCATAACAGTATCAACATTCCCAAACCCTCTTTTCTATACTACATTGAAAAATCGGTTCTTGTAGGATCCCCGAAGTTAAGCAACGTCGAGTCTGGTCAGTACCTAGATGGGGGTCCGATTGGGAATACCAAGTGCTCTATGATTGGGTTATGTAATGGATAGTGGCTCTTAAATGGGAAATCGGAGAGCTGAGTTTCAATTCCAGTCGGCTTCGTTCAGCCAAATACTCTTGAGGAAGGTATGTATCATCCCTCCCCATCAGCCATATGGTAATTATTAGAAATTTTATTTTTAAATCCTTATTATTTACAAAATAAATTCTTATAATCTAATAATATTTTCTGGTTAAAAAAACAAAAAAAAAACTAGAACTGAGTCTTCTCCTTTATCTGCCGTGGCCTTTCAGGATGTAGGTGAACATAGACCTCCACTTACTCCTATTTCTTGTCTCTCTTAACATTTTTCCTCTTGGTATCTCTACCAAACCCTGCTCCGCCATCCACTTGTTCAAGCCTATCAATTATGTCTTGTACTGCTTTTCCCCGTCTCTCTTTCCCGCTATCCGTCCCGTGAGTATTAGATTCTCCAAGCCTTCCTTCCTCATTGTGTGTTCCATGAAACTTCAACTGTTCCTTCTTGATGTTAACTATAAATCTTCATTTAGTTTGCATCCTCTCCAAAACCGTGTTGTTTCGAGTCTCTCCATCATCTTTGGGGAGATTGTCTAGCATTCGCTGCCAGATAGGAGGACAGATATTCCCTAACAGTCCAGCAATCTTTTCTTTGTTTCCAAGGAAATCTTCCAAGTCTCTCAATACTCTGCTTAGCTTTTGAAATGCGCCTTCGTATCTCAGTGTTCCATCTTCTGTCAGAACTCTTCCCAGGTACTTAATGATAACTAAATACCAAATTGTGGTTTGTTTTTATGTGCCGTTCACACTTCAGGATGTTTGTTCTTCGCAGTTGTATCTATAAGCAATATTTTTCTTTTTTTAAGTTTCCCTTTACATCATAAGATTAGAATCAACTGATAACTGATACTGAGACATCTGGAAGAAGCATGACTCGTAGAACTAGAATAATCTAACTTGGTGGAAGAAATCAAGCAATATTTTCCTTTTTTTAAGTCTCCCTTTACATTATAAGATTAAAATCAACTTATAACTGATACTGAGACATCTGGAAGAGGCATGACTCCTGGAACTAGAACAATCTAACTTGGTGGACGAAATCAAGCAATATATTTTTTTAAAGTCTCCCTTTACATTATATGATTAAAATCAACTTATAACTGATACTGAGACATCTGGAAGAGGCATGACTCCTGGAACTAGAACAATCTAACTTGGTGGACGAAATCAAGCAATATATTTTTTTTAAGTCTCCCTTTACATTATATGATTAAAATCAACTGATAACTGATACTGAGATGTCTGGAAGAAGCATGACTCATGGAACTAGAACAATCTAACTTGGTGGACGAAATCAAGTGTTAAGTTCGAAATTTCACTCAACAACCGAAGCGTCGTGAATACGACAAAAGTCCGAACAATGTAAATGATTAAAATTCCATGCTCCTCACAACCTTGCAATCAAAGGCCTTTTTTACCGTCATGCCCAGGACCTTTTCGGTTAGTCGATATTTTTAAGCGGGAAAAATAAAACGGTATCATTGAATCCAATAAATTTGCCAACTAGTTACTTAGCTTTTGCTACCCAAACTGTCATTTCAGTTTCATAACTGCTTCCTGTCTCTCTTTTGAGTCGTGGGAGGGTTAGATTATGAAAGTGTCGGCGTCAGGAGAATCAATGGCCAAGAGATAACTAACCTTGATAATTCTCAGCATCCGTAATCGACACTTTATTTTTTTTTTAAATCAGTCATGACATTTGATATATAATTGCCACAAATTAGGCTTACAAATGTTTCACTCGATTGAATTGGTTTTGCAGCGATATTAAATGTACAAAAGTACTTATTTAAGTGTATGCGGTATGGTTCCAAGTCTATTACACATAAAAACGACATGAATACTTATCAGGTCGGTTTTGAATCAGAGTGGATAATCTTTTTTTTTTCTTTCTTTTTATATTAATCACTCAATACAAGGTTCAAGGGCAGGCATTACAAAGTCCTGGACTATCTTTTCTTAGAGGCATTAACACATTCTTCTTCTTCGTATGCCGTGTCCCTTCACGACGTAGGCGATCATGAGTTTCAACTTGCTTTTGTCCTTTTTCGCTCTTACTAATTTTTCTCTTGGTATCTCTCCCAAAACCCCATCCCGCAATCCATTTGTTCAAGCCCATCAAATCCATCTCGCACTGCTTTCCCCTGTTTCTCGCCCTATCCGTCCTGTGGGTATCAGATTCTCTAAACCCTTCTTCCTCATTAGGTGTTCCAGTCTATCCTGTTAAGTATGAGTTTTCTTCTCGTTTGCATCCTCACCAACACCTCATCATTGTTCACGTGCTCGGTTCATAGCATCCTCAGCATTCTTCTGTAGAACCACCTTTCTGCTGCCTTGAGTCTCTCCCTCATCTTTTAAGAGATTGTCCAAAATTCGCTGACATACAAAATGACAGAAACCACATAGCAGTCCAGCATTCTTTTATTTGTTTCCAATGAGTTTTTCCTGTCTTTCAGTGCTCTCTCTCTCTGCCTGTCTCTCTCTCTCACTCTCTCTCTCTCTCTCACTCTCTCTCTCTCTCTCTCTCTATATATATATATATACATATATATATTCAACAATTATTAGTCAGAGTCAAATTAGACCAAGAGTGATGGAAGAAAAATGTTTTATTCAAAGTAATTGAAACCTTAAAACATGCCATTTAAGTCTCTCTCTCTCTCTCTCTCTCTCTCTCTATATATATATATATATATATATATATATATAAAACAATTATTAGTTAGAGTCAAATTAGACCAAGAGTGATGGAAGAAAAATGTTTTATTCAAAGTAATTGAAACCTTAAAAGATGCCATTTAAGAAACAATGATGGAATTTCCATTTTTTAAAAATTACGTCCTGTAGATGGCGTCCTCCTGTACGAATGCATACTTGAAATCTGCTGTTATGACAGTGACAGTGACTGATATCACCTGTTCATTTAAAAACAAATTAAGGTCCGATGATCCCATGTAATGAAACAGCACGCCATACTATCACCTTAGTTAAGTGCCATACGTGATACACGCCTGGGCGATCATGTCGCTTTCGAGACATGACTGACTGGGCAGAGAAGATTATCCCGCAGTAGGTTGCCATTGCTTTCTGCGGTAGACTGGTTGTCGACCAAGGCTATAGAATCCAATCTGTCCTGCCATTTAACTCATAGCTGGAGGGAGGAAGAAGAGGTAGATTATAATATATTAAGTATAATAGTGGGGGATTAGTTTATTACGTCATAACAATAGAAAACCGATCCCCCACTTTATGCCCAGTACAAATTTTAATTATGTTTCCAACTATTATATTCAGTCAGTCCCTTGTGTGCCATACGTGACACACGCTTGGGCGAAAGAGACATGACTGACTGAGCAGAAGATTATCCCGCGGTAGGTTGCAATTGCTTTCTGCGGTAGACTGGTTGCCAGTCAAGGCTATAGAACCCAATCTGTCCTGTTATTTAACCGATAACTGAAGGAAAGAGAGTGGTTAATACCTTTCCCAAGAGTATTTGTGCGTAAGTGGAGAGCGTGTAAATGGCACTCATGAACTACATTAGGATTTGTGTCTCCCCAGTAACGGTGCGTGTTTAAGTCTGCGCGTATTCGTACGTGTCTACGGCTATATCGTGTTGAATACACCGGTTCCCGTCCGATCACCGTAGTTAAGCAACATCGAGTCTGGTCAGCACTTAAATGGGTGACCATTTCGGAATACCAGGTGCTGTAAACGTAAGGACCAAAGAATGGTCCAGCGGTCCTCCAGGTTTGGGAGTTGGGTGCAGGGCTAACAACCCTGCCCCGTAAAAAACAGTTTGTTACAGAAACAGCAACAAAAAGTAGCTGCTCTATGCACCATCTGGGTGTGATGGATAAATGATGATGTATTCGTACGTAAGTGTGTTGAATGAATCAATATACAAATATTTAACTATTGTCTTTGAAAGTCACTTAAAAATGCTCACAACCTTTGTTCCGATATAGTCGTTATAAACGTCTATTCCATTGCAATTTGTCTAGTGACGTTTTTTCCTCTTTCTGTATGTATATTTTTCTCACTCTAACTCTCTCTATTCCGTTCTCTTTCTTTCGTTCTCTCATTTTCTATTTCTCTTACATCCTCACCCTCTTTCTTTATCTCTCTCTTTCTGTCTTTCTCTTTCTGCCTAATCTTGTACGATTTTTTTAATGTCATGATTGGTATTTTATTCCATCAGATTTCCATTCTGAGTGGATTATTGGAAGAATACTAAAAGACGCGCTAATGGTAAATCGCTGGAAAGGCGGAGATGATTCAACGTATTTTTAAAAATCCTTCCCAACCCCATTTCTATTTTCCTCATTCGCATTCCTGACTTTTTCCTTTCTTTTATTTGTTCTGCTACTCACACACAAATCTATTGGGAGTAGTCATCAATAGTCTCAAAATACCTACTATCCTCTGTTGATGTCTTAATTTAATGAAGTTCAAATCAAAACAGTCGAAAGCAACGTTTGTCTTAAGATCATAGATCTAAAACAGCTATGATATCTCTTAATATCATAGATCTTAAGCGATATTATAGCAGTTAAACACAAACTAAAACAGCTATGATATTTTTTTTTATAAGCGTTTCACCCCGAGCAAGGCATGTCACTGCCACTACTGCGCATCTCTTAATATCATAGATCTTAAGCGATATTATAGCAGTTAAACACAAACTAAAGCAGCTATGATATCTCCTAATATCATAGATCTTAAGCGATATTATAGCAGTTAAACACAAACTAAAACAGCTATGATATCTCTTAATATCATAGATCTTAAGCGATATTATAGCAGTTAAACACAAACTAAAACAGCTATGATATCTCTTAATATCATAGATCTTAAGCGATATTATAGCAGTTAAACACAAACTAAAACAGCTATGATATCTCTTAATATCATAGATCTTAAGCGATATTATAGCAGTTAAACACAAACTAAAACAGCTATGATATTTTTTTTTATAAGCGTTTCACCCCGAGCAAGGCATGTCACTGCCACTACTGCGCATCTCTTAATATCATAGATCTTAAGCGATATTATAGCAGTTAAACACAAACTAAATCAGCTATGATATCTCCTAATATCATAGATCTTAAGCGATATTATAGCAGTTAAACACAAACTAAAACAGCTATGATATCTCTTAATATCATAGATCTTAAGCGATATTATAGCAGTTAAACACAAACTAAAACAGCTATGATATCTCTTAATATCATAGATCTTAAGCGATATTATAGCAGTTAAACACAAACTAAAACAGCTATGATATCTCTTAATATCATAGATCTTAAGCGATATTATAGCAGTTAAACACAAACTAAAATAGCTATGATACCTTAAGAGATATCATAACTGTTATGGTTTGCTTTTATCTTAATCTTAGTTTAGAATAAAGACTAATTTGTTTTATCCCGTTTTATTCCCGTTCCCGAGATGTGCGTGTGGTGCAGTGGATATCGATTCGAAACGAGAGATCGGGGGTGCCGAGTTCAAATTTCAGTTGAATTCCTTGCATTCACTTACACACAAATACCTTTAGGAAAAGTATTAATCCGTCTCTTCCTTCCAGTTATGAGCTAAATAATAAGACACAATGGGTTCTATAGCATTGGTCGGCAACCAATCTACCGCAGAAAGCAATGGCAACCTACTGCGGGATAATCTTCTGCCCAGTCAGTCATGTCTCTTTCGAGACATGATCGCCCAACGCGTGTATTACGTATGGCACTTAACTGACTGAGCTTTTGCTGTTATACTATTTTTGG
The DNA here is from genome assembly GCA_037127315.1 of Ascarosepion bandense. Lineage (NCBI taxonomy): Eukaryota > Metazoa > Mollusca > Cephalopoda > Sepiida > Sepiidae > Ascarosepion > Ascarosepion bandense. The sequence goes on along the minus strand of JBBBDQ010001330.1, from coordinate 1,164,186 downwards.
ATATTTTCAGAACTGCCTGAGTCATAGAATCAAACCAGCAATGAAAATGAACAAATGGCGAGTCCATGTTGCTCATAAGAACAGCCTCGGCTCATATTCTCGCCTGTTAGGTTGGGTATGTTTGTTAGTCTAACGACATTTAAGACATTGTTTAGTTGGTTAGCGTTGAATGTGATTTTATAGAATCAAAATAGCAAAGAATTGATAAGTAGTTAGAGGCAGTTACTGTCTGTATTGGAGTAAAAATGTTTGACACATTTCCGATTTGACACTAAAGTAAAAAAAAGTATGACATAGCTCTGGTTTGACACTTAAGTTAAAAGATACATGTGGCTGTGCTTTGACACTTGAGTTAAAAGATACATGTGGCTGTGGTTTGACAATTGATTTAAAAGATACATGTGGCTGTGGTTTCACACTTGAGTTAAAAGATACATGTAGCTCCGGTTTGACACTTGAATTAAAAGATACATGTGGCTCTGGTTTGACACTTGAGTTAAAAGTGACTGGCTCTGGTTTGACACTTGAGTTAAAAGATACATATGGCTGTAGTTTGACACTTGAGTTAAAAGATACATGTGGCTGTGGTTTGACAATTGATTTAAAAGATACATGTGGCTGTGGTTTCACACTTGAGTTAAAAGATACATGTAGCTCCGGTTTGACACTTGAATTAAAAGATACATGTGGCTCTGGTTTGACACTTGAGTTAAAAGTGACTGGCTCTGGTTTGACACTTGAGTTAAAAGATACATATGGCTGTAGTTTGACACTTGAGTTAAAAGATACATGTGGCTGTGGTTTGACATTTGAGTTAAAAGATACATGTGGCTCTGGTTTGACACTTGAGTTGAAAGATACATGTGGCTCTGGTTTGACACTTGAGTTAAATGATACATGTGGCTGTGGTTTGATACTTGAGTTAAAAGTGACATGTGGCTGTGATTTGACACTTGAGTTGAAATATACATGTGGCTCTCGTTTGACACTTGAGTTAAATGATACATGTGGCTGTGGTTTGACACTTGAGTCAAAAGATACATGTGGCTGTGATTTGACACTTGAGTTGAAAGATACATGTGGCTCTCGTTTGACACTTGAGTTAAAAAATACATGTGGCTCTGGTTTGACACTTGAGTTGAAAGATACATGTGGCTGTGGTTTGATACTAGCATCCAAAACGGAGAAACTGGTGCGGTTTGACACTTGAGTCAAAAAGATATATGTTTGCTCCAGTTTGACACTGACGTCAAAATGATAAAACAGGTGAAGTTTGACACTAGAGTAAAAAAAAAAAAAAAAATGACACGGACTCCTGTTTGACACTAGGGTGAAAGAAAAATAACAAAGTTACATTTTGACACCAGAGTAATAAAATAGACATAGCTTAGGTTTTACACTTGTATATAAAAAGAACACAGCTCCAGGTTGACATTAGAGTCAAAAAGTTCGACACAGGTCCTGTTTAACACTATTCAAAAGACTTACTCAATTCCGCTTTACAAAGTGTCAAAATACTGACACAGGCCAACTTTACACTTTAGTTCAGTTCAGTTAAGTGCTACACGCTTTGGGCGATCATGTCTCGAAAGAGACATGACTGACTAGGCAGAAGGTTATCCCGCAATAAGTTGCTTTCTGCGGTAGACTGGTTGCCTGCCAAGGCTATAGAACCCAATCTGTCCTATTATTTGACCCATAACTGGAGCGAAGAGATGGATTAATACCTTTCCCAATGGTATTTGTGCTTAAGTGAATGCAAGAAATTCAACTGGAATTCCAACTCGGCTCTTCGATTTCTTGTTCCGAGCCGATATCCAATGCACCACAACGCACATCACGTCTGTGAAGTAGCGGTTGTGATCCCAGAGTCGGGGATGGTTAGATGGTTCTTGTGTCCTATCTATTTTAAACGGTTGCCTTGGGTCAAGCTCAGCTACGTTTAATGAAGTTACTAGACGCATGAAACTCTTTGGCAACGAACTTATTTTGTCCACTTACAGACAGATAATTGAGGCGAAACTAAGTTACTTGAATAGAAAACATATTTGCTTGACACATTTTCTGCTTGTTACTCGAATATATTACTATCTTATTAGTTATCTTGTTATAGTTTTCACATTTTTAGACAAATGATAATTGTGGGCTTACTACTGAAACATTTCATTATCAGACGACATAAAACGGAGATAGACATACTATTTCCTGTTCAATGAATGGGAAGTCGAGGTTAGATAATGAGTTACGGGAAAAGGTCCGTAATTATTTTGTCTGCTTATTGTTGCTTTAATATTACCAAGTATACACTCTTCTTCCATGCGCAGTGTGCGATCATGGGTATCCACAACTTCCTATCAGCGCTTATCTTTTTGCTATCTCTACCGTTACCTGTTCTGTCATCCAAATATACAAGCTCGTTAGGCAGGTTTTTCGCTAATTCCCTCTGTTTCTCTTTTGCCTCAAAGGAGGTGTAGTGTTATGAATATCGACTCTGAATGAGAAATCAGGGAGCCGAGTTCGAATTAAAATCGAGTTCATTACTTTCACTTACATGTAAATATCCTTAGGAAAGGTATAAATGTATCATTTCTCCTCTCGCTTACTGGTTGAATAGCAAGACAGGCTAGATGTTATAGTCTTGGTTGGCTACAAATCTCCCGCGGAAAAGAACGGCAGCCTACTGCGATAAAATCTTAGGTCTATTCAGTCATGTCTCTTTCGAGACTATGATCGCCCATTTTCTTAACCCATAACTTGAGAGAAGAGAAGGACTAATACCTTTTCCAAGCGTATTTGTGCGTAAGTGAATGCAAGGAATTTAACCCCAATTTGTGCCCTTACCGAGGGAACATATATTTACCGTGACTAGTGGCAGTTGTCTTTTTGGTATGTATAGGTCCCGAGAAATATTATCGACTTTTAATAAGAATTCTCCATCTCTAGGCTGGTTAATATCAATTACTCTATTAAAAATTAAAGCAAAATAAACCCACTAAAATCAGGCATGTCTACACAAATAGGTTTAACTATTTAATATGAGGTTTAGACTAATAATAAATTTATAGGAATACTTAATTTACCGTTTAGTAAGCAAAATAAATCCACTAAAATCAGGCATGTCTACACAAATAGGTGTAACCATTTAATATGAGGTTTAGACTAATAATAAATTTATAGGAATACTTAATTTACCGTTTAGTAAGCAAAATAAATCCCCTAAAATCAGGGATGTTTACACAAATAGGTGTAACCATTTAATATGAGGTTTAGTCTAATAATAAATTTATAGGAATACTTAATTTACCGTTTAGTAAGCAAAATAAATCCACTAAAATCAGGCATGTCTACACAAATAGGTGTAACCATTTAATATGAGGTTTAGTCTAATAATAAATTTATAGGAATACTTAATTTACCGTTTAGTAAGCAAAATAAATCCACTAAAATCAGGCATGTCTACACAAATAGGTGTAACCATTTAATATGAGGTTTAGACTAATAATAAATTTATAGGTATACGTAATTTACCGTTTAGTAAGCAGAAAAAAACCAGACTCGCATAGAAATGTCAAAAAAAGGCACAGCAGTACATTAAAGAGACAAACACTTGAAATATCGGCAGTAAATCGAACAAACTCTTAAGAAGTGATCGTATTTAACACGTTTACGAAACTCTGGAGTCGGGCTGTTGGGTACGACGCCGATCAGTTAAGTGACAATTTTTTACATTCATTTTATGATTGCTCTATCTCTGATATGGAGCACCTTGTTAGATAGTCTGCTTGCCTTAAATGCTTTTCTATTAATCAACCACTGAAAGTCAGCAATTTTGGCTTCAGACAGTCTTCTAGAAATATGTAAGATATTTTGCCTGTAGATAATGTTTCGGTATTTATAGATGCGGAGAAATATTTCCTCGTTTTTTGTTTTTTTGTTTTTGGTAAGAATTCTCGATTTTCAGGCCGGTTGATATTAATTCTTCTGTTAAATAAAAATAACATGGCTGTCTGCACAAACACATAAACACACGTTGTACAACTTTTTTTTGTATTAAGAAATTTATAGAAATGCGAAGAATATTTTGCCTAAAAAAATTTTTTTTTTTGGTGTTTATAGTTGCTAAGAAATATTATCCTTGTTTTCTCGATTTTATGATTACTCTATCTCTGGTACTGAGCACCTTTTTACAAAGCCTGCTTGGCTCAAATACCTTTCTATCAATAAAGCACTGAATGTCAGCAATTTTGGCTTCAGACAGTCTTCTAGAAATACGTAAGATATTTTGCCTATAGATAATGTTTCGGTATTTATAGGTGCCGAGAAATATTTCCTCGTTTTTTAGTAAGAATTCTCGATGTCTAGGCCGGTTGATATTAATTCCTCTGTTAAAAAAACAAACAAACAAAAAAACATGGCTGTCTACACGAACACAAACACACGTAGTACAACTTTTTTTTTGTTTTTTGTATTAGAAAATTTATAGAAATGCAAAGAATATTTTGCCTAAAGATTTTTTTTTTTTTTTTTTTTTTTTGGTGTTTATAGTTGCCAAGAAATATTATCCTTGTTTTCTCGATAATCGCCCCACAGCGGGATGAATGAAATTCTGCCATTATTATTTTAAGAATGTCTTGTCAGTGTTAAGGAAAATACTGATGGGGAAAGTTGGAGAAACAAGAAGAAACTGTTTTGATAAAGGGAAAAGAAAAAAAAAGATTCCAGCGGAAATCATTTCGTAAGAGGTTCCTTGAATGGATTCTAACGAAGCGCATTTCAAAGAAAATGTGTTTTCGAAATTGATCGTTTGGTTAATGCTTAAGGTTTCATACGGTTGGCAAACTTTTTAAAAAAAGTCTTGACAGCACGTAATTAATGGTCGTCAGAAACAAATAAGATGACAGCTAATAAGAAGGCACTTAAGAATTAAAAAAATAAAAGGGGTGGAAACATCTGTGAAGGTTAGGCTGTACATCACTATTCAGCCCTTAGAGTCGGAGACGACTGGCAATCCCACCTACTACAACCGGCCCTGATGCATTATTTTCTTCTATCGTCAATATAAGCGAGTAATGTAGCGGTTATCAGCGCTGAAAGTAGAGTAGGCTAACAGAGCGCACATTCTAACTGAATTTATTGCGTTTACACTGCACTAACGTGCTTAAGTAAAGAAAGCTTCCATATGGGTTAAACAGCATGGTAGAGGAGGCTTTCCAGCTTTGGACGGCGGTGAGACTGAGAGAAGGAAAACAGAATTCAAAACGCAGAGAAGGCAATGAGAAACAAATATCTTTCCAAAGAAATTATGCCGATTCGCAGATAAAGAAAAGGAATTTATGGCGAGACGTGACCACTCTTCATAAAACGATGTAACTACTAAAAATTATTCGGTTATGATAATATGGTATTTAAATATAAAAAGATATTGATAATTCGGTTATGATAATGTGGTCTGTAAATAGATGATGAAAAATCGGTTAAGATAATGTGGTTTTTAAATATGTAATGATAAAGGTAATTCGTTTATGACAATGTTGTTTTTAAATATATAATGAAAATGATAATTCTGTTATAATAATGTCGATGTACGTATATAATAATAATGATAATTCGGTTATATTAATGTTGTTTTGAAATATATAATGATAATTCTGTTATGATAATGTGGTTTTTAAATATATCATAATTATGAAAATTCGGTTATATTAATGTTATTTTTAAATATATAATGATAATTCGGTTATGATAATGTGTTTTTAAATAGATATTAATTATAATTCGGTTACGATAACGTGGTTTGTAAATATATAATGATAATGATAAATCTGGTTTTTAAATAATCTGGTTTTTAAATATACAGGGTGTCCATAAAGTTCGTGTGAACTTTAAAGAATTTAGAACATTATTTGTGTTTGAGATAGAAATAAATGCGCATGGACTTTATGGATATCCTATATAATGATAATGATAATTCGTTTATGATAAAGTGGAGTTCAATTATATAATTCGGTTACGATCATGTGGTTTTAAATATATAATGATAACCATAATTTCTTTTGGATAACGTGGTTTGAAAAAATTAAACCATAACGCTCCATGAATTTCTCTATTTTTTTTTTTTTTATCCTATCAAATTTACATAATCTGCAAATTGCCATATCTTTGGGGTAAATATATTCGAATGGTTTCCTGTTGTCTTCTCCATGGTTTGTAATTCAGTTTTTCTTTTACTAGACTGGTTGGTAACCAAGGCAAGAGATGACGGTCTATCCTTCTATTTAATACATAGCTAGAAGAAGTGTTTATGGAATTGTAATAGAGATCATAGGGATGGGCGTTGTGGTACAGTGGATATCGGCTCGGAACGAGAAACCGGGGAGCCGAGTTCGAATTCCAGTTGAATCCATTGTATTCACTTACGCGCAAATACTCTTGGGAAAGGTATTGATCCGTCTCTTCCTTCCAGTTATGGGTTAAATAACAGGACAGATTGGGTTCTTTAGCCTTGGTCGGCAACCAGTCTACCGCAGAAAGCAATGTCAACCTACTGCAGGATAATCTTCTGTCCAGTCAGTCATGCCTCTTTCGAGACATGATCGCCTAAGCGTGTATCACGTATGGCACTTACCTGACTGACTGACTGAATAGAGATGTTGATGTCCTTAGAAGTATTTGGCATAATAAATGAAATCTACAGCAGCAGCAATATACCGGAGGACCTAAGCAGATCAATTTCCATAACACTACCTAAGAAGCCAGGTGCAATGGAATGTGAACTCCGCCGAACAATCAGCTTAATGAGCCACATAACAAAACTCATCATCCGAATTCTGATGAACAGATCGCGCAGAAAAATCGGCCCAGAGATAGGACAGGAACAATGTGGATTCGTTAAAGATACCGGAATGAGAAACGCAATATTCATGCTCAGAATGCTATCTGAAAGAGCAATACAAATGCAGATTGACTTTTATCTGTGCATTATAGACTACAGAAAGAAGTTTGACAAAATACGCGACAAAGACTTAATAGAGATGCTCGACAACTTAGACATTTTCGGAAAAGACGTTCGGATAATCCAGAATCTTTATTGACAGCAAACTGCTGGTGTACGGATAGGAATTATACAAAAAGAGAAAGGGGCGTAAAACAAGGATGTGTTTTTTCATAAATATCGAAAATCGATAATCGAAAAAATCGGGTTATAGAAGGAGTGGTCCGATTTTAATCAAATTTGATACATTCATAGACAAAAACATAAGAAACGATGTTCAGAAGTTTCAACGTTGCAGTTCTTACAATAGTGCAGAAAATCAATAATATATATATATATATATATATATATATATATATATATATATATATATAAAAGGCAAGATGTTTGTTTGTGTGTCTGTTTATCTGCCTGTATGTCTGTATTTTTTCAGCCCTTTTATATTAGTTTTTGCTTTGGGTATGACTCTAAGTAGGTATAATTGTAGTTCTTAGTCTCAGCCATGATACCATTTACTCAGAGGACTTATTTAGCCTTCAAAATTCAGTTTACGACAAAATCAAAATTTGACTTACATTCATTCAATTTTCTTTCAGTCTACGGTTTCGCTTTAATTGGAAACAAGTATTGCTTTTTAGTCATTCGTGCCAACGTCCAATGAGTCTGAGCTTCGGGACCATGGATTAGTTTTAAAGCTTTCATTACACCGGAGCAACGCCGAGCTATACTGCTAGTATATATATATATATATATATATATATATATAATGGACGGTTTTTTATCATAATAGAGAGCATATATATATATATATATATATATATATATATATATATATATGTATGTGTGTGTATATATATATATATATATATATATATATATCTTATCTGCTCGACAACATATTTATTTCAAAAAATAAATAATAAAATGAGGCACTGATATAGATTGAACTTGCGGCAGAGTAGTAAAGAAAATAAATTGAGTCGACGCTGCTTCGCTATTGTTTCTCTCTGCATAAGCGTGATATATATATATATATATATATATATATATTTCATACGTTGATGGCACGACTTGAGGTTTCACGCGTTATCTAATCATCAGGTGCAATTTTCAAATTGGCTATTTAATAGATTTGAGTTTAAATTAAGTTGACGAAGACAAAAATGCATATTAAAATAACTCTGTTTATACTACACTGCGCCCTGTTTTATCAACACATGAATAATAATACCGTACATATGTGCACCATTGCCATTCGTCTCATGGTCCTCGACAGGCTCCAAAAGAGAATCTGTAAAGTGATTGGTCCCGACCTGGCAGCTTGACTCCGGCCACTGGCGGAATGTGGCTTCCCTCTGTTTATTCAACAAATATTTTCATGGCTTCAGCTCTGACGGGCTTAATTCACTGATGCCCACTTCCACAAGGATTTCCTCGAGCAGCCAAACTAGCGGGAAGGTCCCACCCTTTTACATTAAAATTAACCAAATGCAGCCGCCACATCTACTCCATCGGCTTCCTTTCTGGCACTTCCCGCCTGTGAAACACCCTTCTGTGTAACTATTTCCCTGAAGGCTACAATCTCCAAGAATTTAAATCCAACGCCAGTTACCATCTCTTGTCCCGTCCTTCCCTCGTCCTTTCCCTATCACCTCGTGTATCTTGTTCTTTTCCTTTCTGTCTCTTCCCTCGAAACTGTCTTCACACTGGTATTCCCATCCTTCTCTTGCCCTTTTCCGACACCCTCTGTAACTGGTTCGTTTTTCTCTTCACACTCTTCCTGCTTAAACTTTCACTTTTCTCTTACGTAGCCCCCAGCGCCCCAGTGGTGGTACAGCCTTGCTTGTGATGAAGCGATTTAAAAAAGCACCAAAAACCCTCATGTATATATATATATATATATATATATATATATATATATATATATATATATATAAGTATTGTTGGAATAATATTCCTTGTCCAAAGAAACACTATTTTTAAAAAGTGGTCAATACAAAAGTAGAGCTAATAATATTATTTATTCATAAATTATAACATGGATATATTACAATATCACTGCAAAAGTAGCCATTTTGTTTCAACACTTTCGTGTCTTGTTGAGTGATGTGATAGTTCAACACGAAAGTGTTGAGACAAAATATATACTTTTGCAGTGATATTGTAATATATCCATGTTATAATTTATGAATAAATAATATATATATATATATATATATATTGTCATCCGCAGACAGATCTGTTTCGCCGTATCACAGCTCATCAGTACGGTTAGACTCCGATTGCTTATATATATATATATATACTCTGGCATGTACGCATCGCTCATTCAGTGAAAGGAATTAGAGCGCGCTAGCTATTGGGCGCGTATAATGATATGCGCTAAAAAGTCTGCCTACTTACCCCGAACGCCCATAGCCCAGGGGTAGAGTTGCCGACTAACGCCATTTCAGTCGGGTTTCAATCCTGGGTAAAAAAAAGCAATCGGAGGCTAACCGTACTGATGAGCTGTGATACTGTCTGCGGATGACAATATTGTCATCCGTTGATAGATCTGTTTCGACGTATCACAGCTCATCAGTATGGTTAGACTCTGATTGCTTATATATATATATATCTATATATATATATACACTTAAATAAATACAAAACTGTTTTTATTATCATAGAAAGGATTATGATAGATGAATATAATGTTGTCAAGTTTTGGACCTTCTTGTAATGACACGAACTAACAATTGACATTCGGTTAATTATCTAGACTCACATAATTAACTGTTTGCTGCCAGCTGCAAGCAGAAAAAAAGTTACTAGAGAGAAAATGCGGTTGTTAAATTAACATCAATGCAATTGGCCTGATTAAGGAACATTTTTAAAAACACGTGATACATTTGTTGATCACGTGACGCATTCACTCAAATTATTGATCCATTATGCATCACGAGTTTTCTTGATCTCTGCGCTTACAGTCAATGTTCTATTGTTTTCGTTTTTAAAATCTTTTTGAACTGATTACATCTATCTATCTATCTATCAATCTATCTAAGTATATTCATTATCTATCTATCTATCTATCTATCTATCTATCTATCTATCTATCTATCTATCTATCTATCTATCTATTTCTTTTCATTATCTATCTATTTCTATTCATTATCTATCTATTTCTGTTCATTATCTATCTATCTATCTATCTATCTATCTATCTATCTATCAATCTATCTAAGTATATTCATTATCTATCTATCTATCTATCTATCTATCTATCTATCTATCTATCTATCTATCTATCTATCTATCTATCTATATATTCATTATCTATCTATCTATCTATGTATATATCTATCTATTTCTTTTCATTATCTATCTATTTCTTTCATTATCTATCTATCTATCTATCTATCTATCTATCTATCTATCTATCTATCTATCTATCTATCTATCTATCTATCTATCTATTATCTATCTATCTATCTATCTATCTATTTCTTTTCATTATCTATCTATCTATCTATCTATCTATTTCTTTTCATTATCTATCTATCTATCTATCTATCTATCTATCTATCTATCTATCTATCCATTTCTTTTCATTATCTATCTATATATCTATCTATCTATTTCTTTTCATTATCTATCTATTTCTTTTCATTATCTATCTATCTATCTATCTATCTATCTATCTATCTATTTCTTTTCATTATCTATCTATCTATCTATCTATCTATTTCTATTTCTTTTCATTATCTATCTATCTATCTATCTATCTATCTATCTTTCTATCTATCTATCTATCTATCTATCTATCTATCTATCTATTTCTTTTCATTATCTATCTATCTATCTATTTCTTTTCATTATCTATCTATTTCTTTTCATTATCTATCTATCTATCTATCTATCTATCTATTTCTTTTCATTATCTATCTATCTATCTATCTATCTATCTATTTCTTTTCATTATCTATCTATCTATCTATCTATCTATTTCTTTTCATTATCTATCTATCTATCTATCTATCTATCTATCTATCTATTTCTTTTCATTCTATCTATCTATCTATCTATCTATCTATCTATCTATCTATCTATCTATTTCTTTTCATTATCTATCTATCTATCCATCTATCTATCTTTCTCTATGTAACAGATTGCCTTCACTCTGTCACTTTCTTTGTTGCAATAAAATTACTATTTACTCAATGACCATGCCGCAAAACAGTTCCTTAATGACCCGATCAATTTTATATTGTAGTTGACAAAGCTATATACACAAAAAAAGCAAGTCTTCAATCGTTACACAATTGATTTTTTTAATGATAATTAGGCGACGACGAAATTCTTTTCTTTCATTAGGCACCTCTTCCCACCGAGTGTTCTTTTCTCAGCGAAGAAAAAAGCAAATAATTATTTTACTTTTACGTGCTATGTTCCTTTAAGATGTGAACGATCATAGCTCTCCACAACTTCTTATTCTCTGTAGCACTGTTCTTTCAAAATTAATTGTTCAGTTAAACAGTTGAACAGTTAGCTCAATAAGTGAACCGACACATCTTGTTGATCGGTATTTTTATTTATTTAATAAATGACAACTGGCAGCAAGGTCTTTGATCGCAAATTTGAAAGCGTGAAATAATTTCTTAATTGTTGTTGTTCCAATATCCACTCTGTTAGGATCTCAATTCTGGGAAAATA